>DWJZ01000127.1:0-42835 GCA_018249125.1 Asbolis capucinus
GCTACCAAATGTAAGGAATGAAGGTAAAATTGTTAGTTAAATTATGAAACATTGAGTGTAGAACATACCACAGTCTTTTTAGGAGTTACATTAGATAATAAATTGCAGTGGGGACAGGCCGGTTGATCTAGTCGTTAGTAAACTGACTGCTACACCAAGGTCGTGGGTTCCATTTCCAGCCAGGTCAAACTTTTCTGTCATGAGCAGGAATATTTGTTCTGTGTGTCTGAGTGTAAATTTCTATATAAGTATGTATTTAAAAATACATATGTATGTTTATCAGTTGTGTGATCACCATAGTACAGCTTAGTTTGGCATCAGATGGCCGTGTGTGACCTGTCCAAAGATATAATTATATTATTTGTATCAAATGCAGTAGGGACTTTTATTGTTAAATTTTGACTTTAGTTAAATGAGATTTTTGATTCGTAAGATGAAATAAATGCATTTAATTTCAATACATGTTTATGATAAGCATGACCTGATACTATGTTCAGGATTGGCTCCAGACAAGGAAACTCTTCAGCGGTTAACAAAATTACAAAATTTGGTGTTTCTTCGTAAATTAAAGCGTTTGTTTTTAAATATTTTCATACAGGTTATATTTAAGCATTACAAATTCATAAAACGTATACTTTATGTCAACAGATCGGTGAAGGACGAGTATCTGACGCCGGTTCCAATGATGCAGGCTCGGCTGAAGCAGGGCTCGCTCCGAAACGGATTGGAGGAGCCGTCGCCGGAGGTTTCCGCGCTGTTGACGCACGCCGTTCATGAGCGGCTCAAGAACCTCATCGAAAAGCTCGCCATCATCGCGGAGCATCGCATCGAGCACGTCTTCAAGGCGAGTCTTTACAACTCTCAATTTTACTTGTGACCGGCGTAACTCTTGAGCACACATGAGAGATGTGGAGGTAACCTTCGGTCACTGCAATAGTATGAAGCGTAGCACGAGTGAAGTAAATCCGACCAATAAAGGATGTGCTCGTCCCAGATATTACAACTCTCTTTCATGAATTTACTCTCTCTCTACATCTCAGATGTAGATATCCAATGTAGGTAGGCAAACGCTGACCGCTTAAACATTACTAAATATAAGTACATATATTATTGAAAAAAAATTATAATAAGAGTCAATTAATTTTTAGCCGGAACAGAATAATCTGCATACCGCCACTAAAGAAGTAAGCTTCAAAAGCATATATATATATATATATATATATATATATATATATATGAAAATATGAACTAAATATATGAAATAAGAAATATGCAAATATGAAATAAGAAAAAATGAAAAGGAAACAATACATTAAATATATATATATATATTGTTTCCTTTTCATTTTTTCTTTTATTTATTTATTTTTTAAATTTAAAAGCAACTTCTTCAAGATTTTCACTCATATTTTAAATTTAAACTTTATTTTGTTAGTATAATTTATTTTGTACCTACTGCTAATAAAATAAATGTATTTTCTTTCTTTGAATGAGATTTTTTTTCGATTATTTCTCTTTGTGCTTAGCTGTTCGCCATGATCTTTATGTATAAGTAAAGCTAATTATAAGAACTTACTTGGGTATATAAATGTGTGACATTGTTTTAATATCCTTAAATTTAGTACTGATAAATTTTACAAAGATATCTAATGTAACATTGATATTAATACTTATCTGATACTTAATCAGATTTTCGCACTTTATCTGTTGCTCTCTCTACGAGTAACTTTTTACAAGTTCAATCGATTTTTTAACTTATACGTTAACATTCTTAGTTACCTTGAGTTGTACCAGTTTTATAATTTTATTATTCTATTTAGAGCATGTTTAGCTATCACAATTTTGCCATTTGTCAAATCTCCTCTCTCTGTTTTTATAGTCTTAAGATTTAATATTATTATGTGTCTATTATATTGACATATTTTTAGTGTCAAAAACGTTTATTCTAAAAATATAAATATAATATTAGGTACATACCTTTTATAACGAAATGTATACCGTATGTATGAAGTATCAATTGATGTTATTTTCAGGACACAAAACCGAAAAGGTGAATATTCTTAACTAATAAGCATACGATCTATGTGCGTATCAGTGTATAAATTTCGTAGATCTTTTATTACACTTTTACTCATTTCGAAATTAGCAAGCATCAAGGTCGCGTCAACTCATATTATCATTAGTATATACAAATATTACACGTGTCAATAGTTCCTTTGTGCATAATGATTGTACTAAAATGTAATGTTTAGCGATGGCATTGCAATAGGTTTGACCATTTACTGTACTCATACTCAGGGCACAGCTTTACTAACAATTGTTTCCCTGAATTATCATTGTTTTAATCAATTAATCAGGCTGTATTTTATTTGATACCCATTATCTGGTTACCTTTTCTAGTATTGAACGGGTAAAAACAACGAATACAATCTAGGGAAAAAAAGAGTTCATTGTGTTGGAGAGATTTGACTGGACTTAATTTTACAATCGTTCGATATTAACTTTTGTTCATAATGTAAGGAACTTTATTCTAATCTAATACATAAATGTTAATTGTCTAACTGTAAATGTCATACAATTATATGAGTGACTGCGCTTGCTAGCAATAGACGGACCTTTTTAAATTGATGTTTAAACGAATCGTAATGAAATAAACACTAAATGTTAATTCATGTTTAGTACAATAGACTAGTAAAACCTTATTTAAATCTGATCAGCCGTTCTTGAGACTAGAGTGCAAAGAGACACAGGCATACAGATAAACAGAAAAACTGAAAAACATCTGAAAAACTTTGATTTGGTTTGTATACTTTACTAAAAACCCGTAGTATTAGTTTCTTTCAAATGTCTTCCACGTACAAACAGCAATCTGCTGCAGATTCATAATATGTATTGATAATGATGCGACCCGAGTGAAGTCCGTCTATGATTGTAGCAATATTTAGAAAGTGTGATGTGGTCCAACAGACGGACTCGCGGTACGAGCTGACGCAGGACGTGAAGGGTCAACTCAAGTTTCTGGAGGAGCTGGATCGTATCGACAAAAAGCGGCGCGAGGACTCTGAGCGCGAGATGCTGATGCGCGCCGCCAAGAGCCGCTCTAAGAACGAGGATCCCGAACAGGCCAAACTCAAGGCTAAGGTAATATTATATGACACACGTCACTACGTTAAAGCAGTTTTCTTAACTTAACTTTTTACTAATATCAGCATCTGCCAACGTCTCTAGTATATCAACATTCCTTAGATCTTATGTATGAAAAATTTTTTTAGATCAAAATATGTATGTGTAAATTATATTCAAAACAGTAAGGATGTTTCTAACGAATAGACAAAAAAAATTAATCGTTATTACAGGATTATAAATTTATTGTACTCGTGTGTTCAATGTTAATATAATTACAATGAGTTGTAAAACATGTGGAGCTGCATTATCCAAAGTCAATGATTTTCTTCAATATATCCTTAGACTGACTTCAATGTTAGAACAAAAAAATACGTTTCCTTGCTGCTGAGGGCACGCACAATCGTCGGTTGGAGGATATCCTTATCATATATTCTGTAAGGCCTTCGGCGACATAATAGCCATATTGCAATATTGTTGAAGGTTATTCTAGGCTTCTACGCTATTTTATAGGCGAAGGAAATGCAGCGTGCTGAGATGGAAGAGGCCAGACAGAGGGAGGCCAACTTGACCGCGCTGCAGGCCATCGGGCCGCGGAAGAAGGCTCGCATGGAGGGACCGGGTGGCTCCGGGGATAGCGCGGGAACACCAGTGCAGACCGCGGGCATGGTTTGTATCACTGCATTGTTACATGTATTACGTACAATTGCAACAATCAAATAAAGTGACTTAAATTTTAACACAACTGAACACGAAACCATCCTTGAATAAATAATTGTTTTTACTTATCTAAAACAATATGAATGAAAAAATGTTCGACGGCCTAGTCAGTAGGAATTTCTCCTGCATTGTGAGACACGTTCGATATATTACTCACGTAGTCGTCCACGCGGTGCATGGGATATCCTAGAGTAGTGTATATATGCTCAGGAGTTTATACATATAATCAAATGGGCTTTCGGTCTGCGGTGTTGCAGTTTAAGCGACGGTGTGAAATGAACTTCAATATGTAGTGGTTATTGTTTATGTGCAGTCCGGACGCAGTCAGCTGGCGCTGCGTACGCGGCTGAAGCGGGTCAACCTGCGGGACATGATCTACCTGCTGGAGCAGGAGAAGGATACGGCACACTCTACGCTACTCTACCGCTGCTACCTCAAGTGAACTTGATAAATATGTTAATTATCGAATCACCGGTAGCCAACGACGGAGTCTGAGGTTCTAGACCTCTTCAATCTACATCGAGTAAATAATCGTAAATATAGGTAGTTTATAAATGTCAATGTTACAAATGTTATAGGATATGGGCATTTTTTAATCAAGTGCAGCACTGTCAGTCTCAAATGTAACTTTTTCAAGTCATTATTTTACTTGGTGTCGCATTCACGTTATTATCAACTTAATCTAATCTAATATATTATTCACTTTAATCTAATTATTAAATCTTGATGTGATTATTAAATATTGATGTGATTAGTAAATATTGATGTGATTAATAAATATTGATGTCATTATTAAATATTCATTATTACTGCTATTCATATATTTAAGTATTTCTAAGTTGTAGCAATTTTTTGTTTTATTGAATGAATAATAAAGAGTTTTATCAAAATAACTTTTTTTGTCTCATTACTTTTCTATGGTTCCTTACTTATGTTAAAGTAATCACTATCCTAGGAATTCCATTCTCTAAATTTTGGTATGCGTGATCGATCTGTTCCCATTGTGGTCATGTCACTAAACTCGATCAACCTATTCCTGGATTCTATATTGTAGAAGCAGATTTACAATACCGACGAATGTGCTCAAGCATTTTTTTAGGATATAATGTTCATAATTAGGTTGTAGATATTTTGGTATTTACAAAAATGTTTAAATGCATCGAAGAACATGCTTCTATATTTGACTTTTTCGTTAACAATGATTTTTTCAATCCACTGCTTAGGAGTATTCTTATAAAATGACCTCCTAAATTACTTTCTATCCCTTTTTAACCCCTATAGGTAAAACGTCTATTCTGTTAAAGAATTTTTATGCAAAATTGGAGGTAGATTAGGCCACGGAATCACATTATCCCATACAAACTTTGTCCCTGTTTTTCACAAACAGAATTTCGAAAAATCTTTTCTTATCATATGCCTACGTCACACAAAAAACTTCTCCAAGTTTCAGCTCTATAATCCACAGTTTAGGCTGTGCGTTGTTCTCTCAGTCATTCAGGACAAAACATTTTATATGTATAGATTATAGACTTAGTATAACTAAAGTACGTATATGAGTTAGGCTTAGCGTGTACGGATGCGTAACGATGCGACGTGACTTTCATACACAATACAGTTTGTCTGCTGTCAATATTTGAAGCGCGTGCACTGCGTGCGAATGCAGTTTCAAAATATCAAAATTTATTTGAAATCTAAACGTTTTTCATGATGGATTTTTTTTATTATAAGCAGACAATCGAGTAGATAGATCAGCTGATGTTAAGTGATCACCGCCGTCCATGTACTTTAGCAATTATGTCCTTATTATGCGTCATACGGCTTTTTACGAGAACTTCAGACTGGTCTGACACATGAAAAAACTTTTTAGTTTTTTTTTTACATAAAATCACACCTTGGATCGGTAGATATATGGTTTATAGCATCAGTTTGTTCAAACACCAAAATATGTCCTGGCCGGTTCTCTGCGATTGAAAACCATTCTCGATTCTATTTTGTGCCATGAGCGTTTTAATTACTACGTCTATGATCATGAAACGCCTCAGCGACAAACATAGACTAAGATCACAGAGTATTTTATTATATATATGGTAAAATTACTTTGGTCAAAGACTCATACCATTTTGGTAACGTCTAATCATTTAAAGGATACTTATCTATTTATAATATATATTTACATATGATTAAAACGCATGATATAATATATCGTAATATTTTATGATGACTTTTAATTATCTGTAAATAATAACTTAATTTAATAGTATCTGTATTTTACACCGAATCTGTATCAGTCAGACAGACAAGTTAGTATCCGTATCCGAATGAATGTATGTGAGGCATCAGAAAAAAATTAAGTGACACGTCCACCCAGCCTGTCAAACAGACTCCAAGTATCCACGGTTTCACCGATTCTGCATGACAATTTTTCATGTTTTAGCGATTAAAAATGGTAAGAAATTCTATAAGTTCACTCTAACGTAATTGTAACATTTTAAAGATGAATATTATGACCATATAGAAAGTGGTACACGTAATTTGTTCTGTGCAAGCACGATGTGATCGTTCGATTTATTATGTCGGCTTCCTGGAGGTAGATCATAATTTCTAAGCAAGTAGAGTGTTTAACGTGTCGGGTTGTTGTTGTTTTCAAGCCTTTGCGATTGGATATCAAGAGGAAGTTGACCGCCCGGTCAGACCGTGTGAAATGCGTTGACCAGCATCCGACGGAGCCGTGGCTCCTGTGTTCGTTGTACGGCGGCGATGTGAACATATGGAACTATGAAACCCATGCTCAGATTAAGAGATTCGAGGTAAGTCCTGACATTGCACGAGATGTGTAGGCAACTCATATAACAGCTGATCACATTAGCCACTCAGATGACATATTATTAAAGATGAAAAATAAGTACCAAATTATCTCTTTGTTGTTAAAAATCTTTAAGGATATCCATTAACCTGAACTTGTATTATGCAATGTATGCAATACTTGCACTAACCGCAGTAACCAATTGATCAACCCTATGCTGTAATACAACATTCAAATGACAAGTATGAGGTAGTGCCAGGTACAATGATGTTTTTACTTGTGGTAAATTACAGGAGTGATATTAAATAGATGATACTGAAGATTAAATTGTAATGCCATAACAAAACCTGTCTGCCCCACTAAAACACAATTGTAGCCTCACCAAGACTAGAAATCCTATTGACTATAACCATCAGATTATGATGATGTTGCACTATCTGACATAGTTAAGGGAGTGATAATTGATTAGATATATTTACTGAGTAACAAAACTTATAGTCAAATTACATCTCAATCCCATGACATGTTAAGCTTGAGTGCTTCATATTATTGGAGGTTGTTGTCTGTAGTTCTGCAGTTTCCATAGTAACTTTGAGATAGTTACCTTTTTGAGTATTCTGAACTGAATTAGTTTTCTTTCAGAATTATTTCAGTACTATTATCACATAATGCTTTCTGTATGCAGAGTAACATATAACATTCTTATTTATGGAATGTGATTTTTCCTTGTCGTTCAGTTATCTTTCTTCTGTCACCTGTCCTGAAGCAGTATGTTTTTGGTATGTCATAGGTCAGTTTGTGTCATTATTGATTGTAGTTGCTTCCGCAATGTAGTGCTTTCCTTCTTTTTTTGTTCCCTTATCGTCTGGGTTTATTACTTCCATCCAGGAAAGCAATGAGTCAGGGACGCACCAGGCTTGTTATTCTCCAATGGTGGCGAAGATTGCTTACCATCAGTTGTCAGATGTGATCACAGTATGATTGTAGTTGCTTCCGCAATGTAGTGCTTGCCTTCTTTTTTTGTTTCCCTAATCGTCTGGGATTATTACTTCCATCCAGGTAGGCAATGAGTCAGTGACACACCAGGCTTGTTTCTCTCCAATGGTGGCGAAGATCGCTTACCATCGGTTGTCAGATGTGATCACACTGCTACTTTTCCTACTTATAACATTAAAAACAAAGAGTGCCCTATATTTAAAAAACCAATTGTCATCAACTCATTATGATTGTAGAGACCTATCCAAGATGACATCTACCGTCACTATCTTTTTCACGCTTAGGGATGATAAGAAAAAATAATCATAAATAGTTTTGAACATTCTACCATTTTTTTTACTGTTTTAAATATGTATACCAGAGGTGAGCATCCCGTGGCCCCCATGTGGCATTTTGAGCATTCTTAAATTATATTTTTATATGCTTAGTATGTCAAACACTGTGTCAAAACACAAAATAATACAACATAAAAAAGCATAATGTTTAAAAAATTTTGCAAATATATAAAAAAATTACATAGTAACTCTAAGTTAAGTAGATTTGATTGAGTATAAATAATGCTAGTCTTTATGCGGCTCACTAACAAAAATTAAATTTAAAATTGGCCCTTTAATTCAAAAGATTGTTCACTGTTAATGTTCACTGTTGTGCAATGTTACAAGTTTCTACTATTTTTCTAACATTTAGGTTTTAATTAGATCATGATATATAGTTTTCATTTTATTTTATTATCCAACTGGTTATAATTTTGAAATATTTTTATATGATTTTATTAAGAGTATGTGCAGATATACATACATATGTACAAAACTTTACGAATATGCATAGGTATCAAGTATGTAACATAATTAATTCAGTATACGGGGTTAGTATTAATAGTAAATAGTGAACCAGTATTTGTGTATTATATACAGAAAATGCACACACACATGCACACAATGCTTTTGGACCCAGAAAATGAAATGTACTGAGGTTACTTTTATAACAGAAGGGTGCCTTTGGATGAATTTTAAAATGTTCATACCCTAATGAAATAAAAGAATTGAAAGTTGGTGTGTTGTTCCCTTTTGGTAGTTCAATATTTCGCATGGACAACTTCGAGGGTATAAACTAGTTACTTATTTAATTTATTCAATGTTGTGGCCGCCGATGTTTTGCTCGAGTGGTACCCCTGTTGATAAAAAGTAGACAATGTCACTCTCTCTGCAAATTCAATCCGGAAATTTTTCAATACAAAACTGACAAGTTTGTATGGAAAACATTCCAGATCGAATTTGCACCAAGTATAGACCATCAACTATCTATACAAATATTTTCTGCATCTCTTAAATAGTCTTGACGGTTGTGATAGCATAAAATTGATATCATATTTTATTAATTCTACTTCTGTGATGACGACTAAATTCTGTGATGATGAATGATTACACTCGTTTACAAACTATATAATATACTTTTGATGAAATATCGATGTTTTTAGCACACCCATAAAGTTTTAAACACCTTTTTTCCTAAGTATGCAAGAGAAATTTGCATATTATGAAAATAAATTTGTAACATCATATTTTAGTAATCGGCAATAAAAATATGAAAAGTCGAATATCTCGAAAAGGGTTAAGTTTAGGGTAGGGTGTTTAATATTAAAATAAGTCAAAAATTATGGGCACTCCACGCCTTTACCGGCGACTTTACCTGTAACCTTGTATAGTAATAATAGATTGCTCGACTTTTCGACGTTGCGTTATTTTAATATTTGGATGCAATCATTTAATACATATTTTATATTGTTCCGCACACTGCTCGTTCAATACTTGTAACAGGCTATTTGCAATTCGATCTGCGGTGTCGACAAGGCAGCATGGATTCATTGCCGGACTTACCGTGCAGATAGGTCAGGATTCCCAAGAACAAAACATTGTTAAAAACTTAATTAGAAACTGCCCTCGCTTCGCTTCGGAAGAACCAATTACCAGAAAAATGTAACAGTTAGACATACACTATCACGGAGTTATTTGTAGATATTGATATCCTCTATAAAACTGTAGTTAATCATTTTGCTTTACTGTCAATTATTTTCGCAGCGTACGCCATATAAGGATTTATTAGTACTTTTTTCACACATTGTCGAAATTTTCACACGGGTTCCTATTTGTTCTGGTATTAAATATAGCCTATGTTAATAAGGGATAATGTAAGATTCTAATGGTAAAAGATGTTTTAAAATCGGTCCAGGAGTTTCGGAGCCTATTCAATTCAAACAAGCAAACAATCAAATCTTCTTTATAATATTAGTGTAGATAACAACTCCAGCTGATCGTGATGTAAATGTGAAACCCCAGCATCCAAACATGTAAACCGGGATAAAATATATCCTACGTTCATTGCCTAGATGTGGTCTATCCGTATGCCAAGTTTCTGCTGATACTTTCAACAGTTACAACGTAAAGACAAACATCCAAACATCTTGACAAAATTTCTCATTTATAATATAGGAGTTGTGAAGTTGTATGTAGAAAGGAAGTTACAGACATGAAAAGTTGTATTTTTTACAGGGTGAAAATTTTGTTAACACTAATATGGGATTTTTTTACCAAGAATCTTGGTGTGTATAGGATTGAAATTGTCCAATAATTATACAAGTAGTGCTAGTACTCATCTTAATAATTCATGTTTTGAATGTGGCATTTGATAATAACTATAATTTTCAGGTATGCGAGCTTCCAGTCAGGTCAGCTAAATTCGTTACAAGGAAGAATTGGGTAGTCACCGGCTCTGATGATATGCAGATAAGAGTATTCAACTACAACACTTTAGAAAAAATCCATTCATTTGAGGCACATTCAGATTATGTCCGATGTATAGTAGTTCACCCTACACAGCCATACCTTCTTACAAGCAGTGGTAAGTTGAAAGACCTGTTTACAATAAGTGATCTAATCTTGTACAGTAGGGAATAACTGATACTTGTTTCATTGTATTGGGACAATAGACTGGAATTAAATAAGCATCAATATTACGTCTGACTGTGTAGTTGGTGGTAATATGACGTACTTGGTTCCAATGTTATTATATTGAGTTTAAGCGAATTCAGTGGAATGTATGTATAGTGTAAAGTTCATAATCCTATTGATTATCAGATACTTTTTACTTGAAATAAGTTGGCGCTTGACTACGATTCCAGCTGATGGTAAGCGGCGATGATGTCTTCGATGATAAAGCGCACTAACTTAGTACGAGTTGAAGACATTTACACTGGAAAAGATGGACCCTTACGGTTTTATGAAAGCCTTATCATGCTTAAGTACTTATGAACCTCATTTTTTCCAGTCATCTGTAAAGTTTTTTCAATTACCTTCTGACTGATAAATATGAACTGTAACTTGCATTTTCATTTTAGTCTCTTCCTTAAACAACTTTGGAGTTGATGTTGAGTAACGAAGTGCAATATATTTTTTTTAGTAAAAAGATCATCTTTGATATCTATTATATTTATTTAGGTTAGTAAGTGTAATGTGATGTTTTCAGACGACTTGTTGATAAAACTATGGAACTGGGACCGCAATTGGGCCTGCCAGCAAGTATTTGAGGGGCACACACATTATGTTATGCAAGTTGTTATCAATCCGAAGGATAATAATACATTCGCCAGTGCTAGTCTCGATACAACTGTCAAGGTAAGTTTTCTTGATAACTTGCTTATTAAACTGAATAATATTGTGCCAGAGAAATTTATTATGTGGGACTCACGATAGACCTAAGTGCCTACCCACGAAACACCACCTGAGGATGACTTTGGCCGTACGGTCTCGAAGCCTTCATCGATGCGACCTCACTTGGAGAGGCTTTTTTGCGTCCAGACAAGAAAGAGAGAAATGGCTACCGTACGAGGGAGGGAGGTGGTGAATACTTATGCATACCAACACAGCCGCCTGCGTTAGTTATGTGGGACTCACAGTAGAAACCTATGTGCCTACCCACTAAACACCACCTGAGAACGGCGTTAGAGGACCACCACTTGGAGAGGCGGGGCGCAAGCGGTGATACCTAGGGAGTAACCACTTCACAATCACGTCAACTACATATGTTGAACGTAAACATAGGTGTCTAATAATAATTAGAATAGATGATTAGAGAGAGCGGAGCAGCTCCTCGTACTCAGCGAGGGCTAGAGCGCGCTCTAGCGAGTTGTTGGCGGCCCTCAGTTTGCGAGCGAGCACCGAGATTTCCTCGATGTTAATGCTCTGGACTCCGGCGACGACTGCTTTAAGATCGTCAACCAGAGTGGTCTCGCCATTTGGCTGGGATTTGTTTGGCTTGGGCGCGGTCATGGGATTTTTCCTCCAAGAATTGGAGGCAGTAGATTTAGGCCCTGCGGGGACACTGGGGGTCCTCAGCTGAGGGCAATGAGCCTCCGTAGTTGGAGGTGGCACTGATCTGAGTTCTTTGAGATCAGGTTAATAAAAATGTTTTGGAGACACCATAATTTTGAAAGTAATATGAGAACCTCGTAAGTAGCTGAGTGTTAATAAAACTTACGTTTAATTGTTTCACAGGTATGGCAGTTAGGGTCGTCTATTTCCAATTTTACATTGGAGGGCCACGAGAAGGGAGTGAATTGTGTGGATTACTATCACGGTGGCGACAAACCGTATCTCATCAGTGGTGCCGACGACCGCCTCATCAAGATATGGGACTATCAGAACAAAACCTGCGTTCAAACATTAGAAGGTATTTAGTGATAATATTGAATTTTAAATAGGACTGTAGATATCAGGCAATACTCAGGCATATTATAGGCGTCTAATTTACGTTATGTAGAGGTTTGGGGTACATGTATTATTTGGAGACATGTTTTTGAATTAATAAATGATTTATCTTTGCCAGGATGCTCAATGTACAACTTTCGATATAAGATACCGCAAGATGAAAATGTGGACTATAAGATATTTTATTTTGGTTCAAAAGATAGCCTCAATATGTAAATAAACGGCTTTTCACCCTTTGAGTAAAGTACTATTCATCAAATTAGACTAAATTAAATTCGATTACTCATGAAGGGCGTATCGTTAAAAGGTCACGCACAGAACGTGTCAGCGGTGTCGTTTCATCCCGAGCTGCCGATTCTGCTGACGGGCTCCGAGGACGGCACGGTCCGCATCTGGCACGCGGGCACCTACCGCCTCGAGTACGCTCTTAACTACGGTTTCGAGCGGGTCTGGGCCATCTCCTCGCACCACGGCTCCAACAATGTTGCTATCGGGTTAGTGTAGAAAATATTGTATCTAAACATATTCTCTTTGAAGTTCAAGAGATCAAAGGGAGCTCGAGTGACTAATAAAGTGACAAATAGCACTTTCTGTTCGACATAAACTATATTTACGTAGCCAGACTGTTAGTACTTTTTATAGAAATACCAGACGACCCACAATACTTGTCGATGCACATCAACGACATCACCAATGTGTTGTCGGCCAAGAAAAAGGACTTCTAAAGATAAGAAGTTTTTGTTACAATAATGATAAGTTTATAACAATTCTCCCACAGTTACGACGAGGGCACAATTATGATAAAAGTGGGCCGTGAGGAGCCCGCTATCTCGATGGACGTGAACGGCGGCAAGATTATATGGGCTCGACACTCCGAGATGCAGCAAGTCAATTTGAAAGCCTTGCCAGAAGGTGAGACTAAACTTTATTTAATACTTTTATATTTTAAAACATATTAACTTCACAGCACACCAGCTTCGTTCCCTTATTCATTTGGTCATAGCAATAACAAGAATAACAAAAAGGACCGAGGCAATATTAACCTTGAATTATTATTTGTTTGTAGTTTGGAATATTTTACGTAAGGTGTACCTACTTGGTTCTTATTGCAAGGTGTTAGAGTCTGAAACAGTAAAGTTGGATTATTCAAATTTATACTTGAATAAAACATCATATTCACCCATTTGATATTATGTGACTTCGTTTTGAGTCGAGAATAATCTAAATTCGCGTTTTGGGCCCATTTTTCACTTTGAAACAATATTTTCTAGAATTACTGATTTTCTTAAAACATTATTTTGCTGCTCATTCTCTGATTTCTGTAACACAATGTATGTTTGCATCGTCATTTAGTGTAACGTTTTAGGTAAATATTGAGCACCAATTGCCTGTATATTTTCTAAAAAGAATAGTAGATAGATGGGTATAAAACATTCGAAGGCTAATCTCCTTTCAATTTCAATTTATCATCTTTTCGATAAGGTGTTCTATCATTGAGAGGAAACGGCTACTTTGATGAAGATCTAGAAGTGGGCGAAACATAAATTGTTAGATTAATTATTTAACGCGTAGTAAGAATTGGAGCTAAAGGCATATTCTGCGATGCAGGTACAGAGATGAAAGACGGCGAGCGTGTTCCGGTGGTGGCGAAGGACATGGGCTCGTGCGAGATCTATCCTCAGACTATAGCGCACAACCCGAACGGGCGCTTCGTGGTGGTCTGCGGCGACGGCGAGTACATTATATACACCGCAATGGCGCTCCGGAACAAGGCGTTCGGCGCCGCGCAGGAGTTCGTCTGGGCATTCGACAGCTCGGAATACGCCACGCTAGAGAATTCCAGCACTGTCAAAGTGTTCAAAAACTTCAAGGAAAGAAAGAGTTTCAAGCCGGAGTACGGGGCAGAAGGTACTGGAAAATATGTTGTTTCGGTTATTTAATTGCTAGAATTTCAATTCATAACTTGAATTTCACAACATATGTACATATAAGCAATGATGTAAAGTGCCTATCATGTTTTGCTTGTTCAGGTATATTCGGCGGGTACATGCTGGGCGTGAAGTCAATTAGCGGCATGGCATTCTCATTTTATGACTGGGAGCAGTTAGAACTCATCAGAAGGTAATCCACTTGTTTTGCGACTTACCAGCCTCGTACGGTACTTCCTCACTTATAGTTTCTTGCATGACTGTTTTATAGGGAATTAAACTGTAAACGACTGAAATACAAGAACACTTACTAATGCGATGCTGTGCTTACTTTATATGCGTATGTGAACGACTGAAAAGGTACAATGACGTGTTTTATATGTCCGTGTCCCCGATCAATATTTCAAAGCAATTTATCAGCGCATGATAGGCGATTTCGCAAGCTGTTTTGAAAGGCGAATAGGCTATATTATTAAAATGTATGCTGTGCTCGTTTACATGTCTGCTTCTAAAAGTGTTTTGACGGAAATATTTTCCATTGTCAACCATTACGTATGTACATGCATAATGTCCGTCTGATGGCTACAAATAGCGAACGCGATGCCGATGTTCCTCACTAGCAGTTTGTGGACGTAGTAGTCGTAAACGTTGTACCTCTCAGTACCAGTCATCATGTTCTTGTGCCAGTTGTTCTCCATCCTACAGGAGCAATGTACAATGTACAATGGCTGCTACCTGGAAGAAGAAGAGGAAGACTCCCTTGACAGGTTATTGTTAATTTACAATTGTAATTAAGCATTCACAGTTCGCATTGTGGCAGAGTTGAAAAACTTCGGAGGTGCCCCAATTGTATATGGCGATGGAGGCGTAAATTCTAGATGTTTTTATCACGTTAAGCTGTTGATGTTTGTTGTTTTCGTTAAAAACCGGTTAAGAGTTTATAAAGTATCTTTTTATGTCTATCGTATTTATGTCTGTCCAAGCTGTATCATAGCGGCCGTTCCTTTGATGACATAAAACTCAAATTTGTTGTATACTGATGTCAAGAATTTAACACCATGTATGATATAATGGCTTGACAGTTAGTTCTGCTCTTTTTACTCCCCTTGGTTTAGTTATCTATTCTTCGTCTTCCACCCTTCCTGAAGCGATGTTGGTGTGCCAGGGTTTAGTGTTATTATATGCCCTGTTTTTTCCAAAGATGGACTGCTTCCCTTCGTTCTATTGTCTCTCACTGCCCTCCTGGTGTGTAACACGACACTTACACCCCATGCTGGTATTTGCTGATCACTTATGATCAAATGATCTGTTTGATAGTGTGCTTGGTTTTTAAATTAAAATAACAATAGTTACACAATATATGTGTAATTGCCGTCTCAAATAAAACATAGTTGCTGGCGAAAACAAAAATATTCCCAAATCGGACCTGCTATTAAAAGCTACGCGAAGTTTTATTGTATAGACATTTTGTTTAATATTATTTTAATTTTGATTAATTAATGAAAATGTTAGTTTACCTATTGCGATTAATTGACTTTGACTAATATTAAATATGTTATAGTATGTAATTGTATGTAGATGTAAAACATGTGGTGATGTGTGAAATATTTACAGTGAATGTATGCTTTTTGACGTTACGTCGTACGATCGTGTTACGACGATCGTCATGAAAGTGATGTAGTAGACCCTATGACAGTAATAGTGGCCTGAACAAGAACTATTTCAACACAGGTTTCTTAAATACATACTAGACTCATATTTAAATATGTAAGATGAATTACTGTAGTAACGTGCCTGGCATAATAATATTTTACTGTATATTAGCTGTTGCCCGCGCCTTCGTCTGGGAAAATATTTGACTTGTACGAAATTACTTTATATAAATTTCCATTATTTTATCTGTTATGAGTGTGAAATTTAAAAGTTACAATTTAAATGCACCTTATTATACTTAATAATATCAGGAATCAAAGTTTAAAAATTTGCTTCTACATATACTGGTCTTGGTTGCGCGTTGTCTGTCAGTCGGTAATAGTAGTCTGTTTATCTACTTGATAAGTTCAATTAGGGCGGCAGAGTATAGCGGTATACGGCACTATCATATTTACCTTGCTTAACATATCATAATTAACTTACTTTTATTCTCTGGATAAGCTATTAGGCACAGTAGCCTATCTGCTGCACTCAGAGTTAATCCTAAACTAAGGTGCGATTTAAGGAACTGAGTGTTGCAGAAAGGTAACACAGTTGGCAGAATATTGTGAATGGGCGATAACGTATAGAGGGTGATACAGGATCGAGATCCAGCCCCGTCACGTGTACTGGTCGGAGAGCGGAAACCTGGTGTGCCTCGCGAAGGACGACGTTTACTACGTGCTCAAGTACAACCCGGCAGTTGTGACACGCGCCAGAGAGACCAACACCAACATTACCGAGGACGGCATCGAGGACGCATTCGAGGTAAACCATATCATCACATCTTAGTCTCACGAACCAATAGCTCACTTAGTGTATGTATGCGTAATTGTCAAGTATTAGTAGTATAATATATATATATATATTGTGCAGGTGGTGAGCGAAGTGAACGACGCGGTAAAAACGGGACTGTGGATTGGTGATTGTTTCATATACACCAACTTCGCGAACCGGCTCAATTATTATGTGGGAGGGGAAATCGTGACCATCTCTCACCTCGACCACACCATGTATATCCTCGGATATTCGCCCAAGGAGAATAGGTAACGGTATACCTAATAAATAATGAGCATTCTTAATTCTTAGATATGTTAGAATGTAAAAAAATTGTGATGTGACTATTATTTTTGTCTATCTAGACTTTATTGAAACCCGCTCATGGCATTTTATTTGGCTAGCTAATATGTCTATCGGTGCTGTTAATGTTATTGTTAAACATATTATTTGTGCTTGAAATCGTCTAATAAATAAGTGTTTTCATAGTCAACGAACGATGCATGTGGAGGGGTAGGTACATTATTTATTTTTTTAATGCTCATGGATACATCCTAAACTTTAGGTATGCAATCTCAGTTGAGAACAACAACCATAAAAAGAATGAAAATATTAGTAAGTAAAGTATAAATAAAAACTAGGTTTATTAAAAATATTTAAAAACACCAGCTTTAATTATAGATCCATAATACAAAAAAACACAAACAGTTTCGTAACTGTATTTTTAATCGTTGAGGAGTTCCCTTATCTGGAGCCAATCCTGAACAAAGTAATGCTTGTCACCAAAATGCATTGTCATCAGGATTAAAACTATCCAAAATTTTCGCTCTGTAGTGCAAGAGGAAAGGGGCTAATTATGATTGCAAGATTTGACCCGTAACAAACAAATATAGTAACATACTTATGTATATTGGAACCTCAAGTTAAATAAAAGCTTGAAATGAGACTTATATATGATGGGATGAATGTAAACTGTCAGGCTGTACCTGAACGACAAGGAGCTGAACATAGTGTCGTACTCGCTGCTGCTGTCGGTGCTGGAGTACCAGACGGCGGTGATGCGCGGCGACTTCGAGACCGCCGACCGCGTGCTGCCCACCATACCGCATGACCACCGCACTCGCGTAGCGCATTTCCTCGAGAAACAGGTTAATGACCTCTTGTATGTCCGTTCATCAATCAGCCTTTGAACATGTACTAATGGAAATATGCTTAACCGGTTACAAGCCTTTTGAATGTAGCGGATGCCCGCTGGCTTCGTCACGACATCAATCCATCTGGCTGGGTGGGTGATAACCGGTGCACCTTTTTCTAAGACATGGTTTCCTTTCGAGGAAGTTTCTTCTCCAACAGTCATTCATATCGTTCCTGACTTGATCTCATATAGAAATACCAAACAGAAGCTACTTCACAGCTTGCTGCGAATGTAAATTTTATGTTGCTTTGTGATAATATGAATAAACTCTTTTTAAAGTCAATATGTAATAAAAAATAGTGGATGGATGGATTGACATGGGTCACCATCACATGGACATGGACCATTCACTGTCCCCGTGCATTCAGGATACTGAGTCGACGACTAGTCAGTACGCTGTATGATGTTTGTGATGCAGGGGTTCAAGCAACAAGCGCTGGCGGTGTCGACGGAGCCGGAGCACCGGTTCGAGCTGGCGCTGTCGCTGGGCGAGCTGGTGCGCGCGCGGCAGCTGGCGGAGGAAGCGGGCGAGGCCGAGCCGCGCGCCTCAGCCGCACGCTGGTCGCGGCTCGGGGCCGCCGCCGCCGCCGCCGCAGACACCGACCTCACGCGCCTCTGCTACCAGCGCGCCGGCGACTTCAGTGCGCTCCTGCTCTTCGCCGTCTGCACTGGTTAACTTCTATTTTGTATTCCTCCTGATGAGAATCTAGTGTTATATTGACTATGAGTAATTATTAATAATGCAGGCCACACTGCTATGTCCCAATAAAACATCGCAAGTCAATGGAACTCAAATGTTTTACACTATTTAACGGTGATAGATAATGGGTAATAAAAGATTTGAATATGTGCATTTGTCTGATGGATGTGGTGATTGTTGGCATATACAGGTGACAAGCCACTGCTGGAGGAGGTAGCGTGCATGGCGGCGGCGCAAGGCCAGGACCACATCGCGTTCGTCTCGTTCCTCACCATTAACGACGTCGACTCCTGTCTCCAGCTGCTCATGATCAGGGGAAAATATGCAGAAGCTGCCTTCTTTGCCAGGTAATCCTAATGCAAATGGTGCACGTTAAAATATTCCTAACATTCTTTTCCTGTTACAGAGCCTGATATCTATATCAATCTATATTTCTATATATATCCAAAAAATCATATTCAGTACATTCATCTAAGCTAGGATATGACATTTTGAAGTTATATACATATATATCATCGACAGGCTCCAAAACAATTTGATCTATATACTGATTGTTTTCAGTGACTTTGCGGAAATAAATTCTAGCTCCCGTTTTACAACTTTGAAAAGTATTATTTTAATATTGTCTGTCTATGTTATAGTTTTAGATTTATACAGGAAATGATATATGCAGGTCGTACGCGCCTTCCCGTGTCGGCGAAGTGGTGGCAAAGTGGCGCGAGGAGTTAGGCACCGGGAACAAGAAGTCCGGCCAGTCGCTCGCCGATCCCCAGCAGTACGAGAACCTCTTCCCGGACTTTGCAGTCAGTATTTTTATTTAGGGAAATAGCCGTCAAGTTCAGAAAGAAGAATAATGAGAGTGTGCATGACTGGTTATAGGGAGAAAGAGAAGAGGACTGGCTCTCAAATTCCTAGCCGAAATTCGGTGAATCGTTTGGCAGCTGATTGACGGAAGAGGGTAGCTAACGGAAGAGCTGACTTTTGTCGCCTCTTACGTCACCATGATCAGCCAGCATGGGATTGGGATTGGTATTGTATGCCGCCCCAATATGACCAGTACTGGGAGAACTTAGTTGGAGTGGGTTTTAACATTGCCATTTTCTATATCTACATTGTATGAATCAAATCAAAGTCAAATTATTTATACGATCGTCGCTTAACGAAAGACAAAAAAATATAATTAAAGGTAATTTTAAAATACAAAGCATTTCACAAAAGCGTGCTTACTGTATGCGTGCGTATCAGTAGACAATATGGCTGACATACTCATAGGCTGTGTTTCAAATGACATTATATTTTGTTTTGTTATAACATTTGTTTTTACAGGAGAGCTTGGAGCTGGAGAAGTTTCAATCAGAACTTGGCTACCAGCACACCAGCCAACTGAAGAACTTGCCTGTCAATTTCAACCTGTCCAATTTAAACCGTGACCTGCGCGGCGAGCATGAGGCAGCCGTGGCCTCGGGCCTCTGGAACGTGCAGGCCAGCACCGACAGGTTGGTAACCTGGGTCTTTTGGACACATTTACCATGTAGCCTGGTTGGTTGACACCCTGTCATCGAAGCGACGGCTCTGGTAAAGTTAATAACGTTGATGTGTTTTATTATTACATATAAAATATTATTATTGTTGTATATTATATTATAAATAAATTTCATAGTAACGCCACAAGAATAATACGCGTTGTAATCATCTATACTAATGCTGAAACCATAATAGGATCAATTCTCTACATTGAATGTTATAATGCATGGAGGCTAAAATTTATTTTTTATTGTCTGTCTGTTCGAGCTACACGCGAAAACCACCGAACAGATTTAGGTTAAACGTGGAATGATTGTAATTTAAATAGCGAGAAACTTTATAGAATAGTTTTTAAAAAATTGTATGCAACTTCGAAACCGCTGGATCAATTTAGATGAAATCGTGCATGTTTGTAGCTTATACTAGAAGAATGATTATAGCGTATAGTTTAGTATGGTAACTTTGAATCTGCTGGACTAATTTAGATTAAATTATACAATTACGTCACAGAAACTACTTTTATCGGGTTAGTGGTTCATCTGAAGCGAAACGAGGGAGTTACTAGGAAGTAATAATTTTGCATCAGAAGTTAAATTTCTTAAAGGAGAGTTATTATATGTTTGCAGTGAACCCACGGACAGCACAAAAGAAACGGAGAAGTCAACATCGCAAGGGACGACGAATAGACGGCTCTCTATTGAAATCCTGGAGGAATTAGAAAAGGAAATTAATGATTTGGAACTGGACGGTACCGTCGATAGCTTGGTGAGTACAAGTACTGCTATCAGCATCTAACTACCGGTTCCAATATTCTATCGGTTAATAATACTCTGGTGGGAGTTGTAGTGACCTTATCTAGAAAATAATTGCTGATAATATCCATTATACCGTGTAGGGCGTAGGAAGTTGAATCATATAAGTTGATTATTTCTGTTTGTAATCAATTATTTCTCTTTTCTTTGTATTTACACATGTTATAAATATGATTTCACACTAATCATCCCTATAAATATGTCAACGATAATATTCTATATTTGAAAACAACTTTTCGCCTACTAGAATAATAGTAAATACCGATCCATAATTTCTCTTAATTTTTTTCACTTACTGACATTAGCTAAGTATGTTGTGGATTGTGGGTCATAAAGATCGATAAAGTGATGTGGTATGTTGCAGGAGCTGTCAGATGAAACGGATCTACTTGAATAACGATGGTGGTTTTTTCCATTTTATATCTTACTTTACATTAGTTTTATAGTTACAAAAATAAAGTGTGTATTTCCTAAAGTGCTAATAAGTTTAAGTTTATAGTATTATGTATAAACCTCTCCCATCTTTATCTTCGTTATTATTATTGCCTCTTGTTTTCTGTTTCCATTTGGATACAGCTGCTGTAATGTTGTTATGTCGGGTGGATACTAGCGACGAGTTATTCCAATGATGTTTACTACAATCATGTCCGTTATTTAGTAGTGTATTATTGGCCCCTGTTCAAAAATCTTGTAAAGTACTTAAGAGACATACTTATTGGAAGGTGTTTTGTTTTCTGTAGTTCACTGTCATCGAATAAGTTAATAATACGACTTGTGATAATTGCAGCTGAAAATGTATTTATTACAAGCTGAGATTTATGAACCGAATTGATTTCTGTGTTATTAAATCCCTTTAGGGTTGAATATTGTTCGACATTAAAATCCAGCTATTGTAGAGACTATCTACGTTGATAAGATACGTTAATACGAATAATAGATAATTTATAATAATAAAAATATATACATTTAATATATACCTATATATGTTTATGGTAATTTCAGCTGTTACAATATATATTTCTTGAAACATAAGAATAAACAATATAAAAATGTTGCCACAGTAAATGATCTTCGGTAAGTACGTGTATCAATGGTGTAACCAAGATCGTAAATGACGATACCTAAAATAATTTAGGCCGGATACACTGAACCGTGAGTAAATTTCGTTAAGAAATCAGTATTTATATAATAGGTTAGTATAGGATTTATCAGTAAATTTTTAACACGCTCTTGTTCGGTAGACCTGGTCATGTTACTTGTAACATCTGTGTAGAACAGATGTGATTACACAAAATACTGCTGGACCTTCGAAAGGCGGTACGAGAACGCAACTAATTGGTCCATTTTTCTTATTGTCCGATTATTTATTAACGTAATTGTTCAGTTTACATGAAGCTTTATCATTTCGTATAAAACCAATATTACTATGGATATTGAGCGAAGCTACTTTGAGAATATCTGTTTCTTTGAATCTATCACGCAGAGATTCCAGTGATCTCAGCTTACAAATAGATCTGATTGATCCTTTCTGTATTACAAAAATTTGGCTGCTTTTGTCATGCAACAAAAGTACTCTAAAAATTTTGCAAAATACACAAGTCTAGCAGTATCGTATATACAAATGTACATATGTCTGGACCTTTGTTATTAATGGAGATAAGTTTTTTTCCATTGACGGCAACGCAATCATTTGGTGGGTATGGTAAAATATTTATGATGAAAATAAAATGGTGCCTTATAATTACTAAAATAATTGTAATACTACATACCAATTCAAAGATTACACAATTTACAAGTGACATATACTATTAATATGTCGCTCTATTAACATTTAATTCGGTTTACAAATCGCAGCTTAAACTTTATAGATACTTCTTCCAAAACAAGAGACTCGAATATGTTTTTAAGATTTAAGGGAGCTGACATTTGTACCCTTGCATTGTCTATTACTAAACACATACATAGTTACGATTACTATAGACATTCCTAGCATGAAAATATCTTAAACCGATAATATCTGGTCGCTCAAATCATTAAAAGTAGCCTTACTTACTTTTAGATAAGAATAAATATTATATAATATGGGTAGAGTTTGTAATATTTGGGTTTGTGATTTTCATAAACAGATGGTGGTCACTTTGCATGTAGAGAATTTCGGGTGAGTTCGGGTTTCGAAATGCCATAAGTTGCATTGTTTTCTAATGTGTAACAATGCTGATTAGAACAACGTTGATATATATATAACGATTGTGAGCTTCAATTAATGGTTATAACTGAGCACAAAACTTGATAACTGTTGCAGCCTGGGATGCTCAACCACGCTGCTTGGCGACAAGTCTAATATGCAGCAATATTCAGTTTGTCTCTGCAGTTTGTTTATTGAAGGAACTGTTTAACATAAATGAGTATTTGTACAAGTTCACCACTGTCAAAATAAATCGAACCAGACCAGCTGTAGGAAAATTATCTGCCATTATAATCAGAAGAAGAAAGATGTTGAAGTTATTATTATTGATTTTAATATTCTTTAGGTTTCATTTAGGTAGTTCTATATAATTTAAAGTTACAAGATCAATATTAATAATATTTAAAACAGGTTATTGTATTGTTATCTTGTCAATATTGTCGATCAATACATGTCGCCCATAAATTCTCTACATGAAAAGGGCCCAAAAAATATTTTTGTACTCATTCAATTATGTATTTAAATTCTTTAAATTGTATACAACAGTGTCTTATTTATATGATATTCAAGTATCTACACCGATAAGCCTTACATACCATTGCTGGATGTGTATATGTTCATGTTAACGCTTTGTAGATGTTACTTTAGTATCACTTAATATTTAACTAGTTATACATTATTTTTATTTTGTCGTTTAAGACGAGGGTTTCCATGAACCGCATGCATTAAAATTTTCGAGAAAGTCCCGTCTTAAATATTTAGTGTAAGATGTAATATACTAGAAGGATGATGCAATAAAATGTAAACATAAAATTTGTTTCGTGGTTTAAATGTTAAGGTTATTGTCACTTACATGTTTAGGAAATCGCAGTCACATCTTTTCTTCACACATTGTTGATTAGGTAAAAAGTGCGGTAAGTCCGTATAATTTAATGTAAATGGTTATTCTTGCATTTATAGGAGTAACGGGAGTTTTACTAGGTAGCCTTTCACACGATAGCAGTCAACACATTTATTTAACATGTCCTTACGTGTCCTAGATTTAGGTGTAACCCATGATGTCCCAAAGCCGATTATAGACTTGTTTCAGGTCTGAAGATAAGTGGAAAACCTGATGTAAAATGGCTGCTTCATGTGCCCTATAGGAAACTTTTGTCACAAGCCACAATCGCTGTCCGATGTTTATACATGACTGCTTTCAGTGCTATTGTATTCGTTATCTAGGATTCAGTTGCATACCAAGCGACTAAAAGTAACTAAGTTAATGTTATACTTAGTTGCTTTACTTATCCGGGCACTGTGTTGATAGATTATTGTAGACGATCATTCCACGGCGAAGGGCGACCAACTTTCCGCTTCGGATAGTGGAAGGACTGTGACTGCTCTGACACCAATGTTTTGTATGGTACAAAGCAATATTAGTATGAAGCGCTTTATAGTAGTTTATTTATGAACGTTATAGTGGTAAGATACATAACATTCTATTATAATAACGATGAAACGTTAATTCGGATATCATTAGATACAGGTATATTGCTAGTTGCTAGTAAAATAAATATTTTGCCAATTTCGCTTTAAATATGAATAATAGTGTTTGTTACATTTTTTAAAATAGTCGGTCAATATACACTATGTTTGGTCATTAAATGTTGAGAGAGAGAACTCTTTTGGGTGTGTAGGTATACATATATTACTCGCCATGACCCAAAGCTAACTGAGGGAAAAAGAGTCCAAAATATGTTGGGGCTGCAAGTTGATGTAAAGCAGAAAGGCGCAATTCCGAAGAACGCTGAAAACGGTATGTTACCGCTCTCTATCGTAAAAGTCTAGTTAATCGGGTTTTGCGCCGAATGGGCTAGTTGACGTTTAAAAAAATATAATATTCGATAATATCTGGAATTATGAAAAATTTATTTTTAAACTTTAATGAAAAAGATGGATATACTTTTTCTGGAAAGTTGAAACTGGTGTCGAACAAGATAGATAATAGATTATTGTGTTCTGACGTCACGATAAGTATAGTAAATCGTAAAATATCATATGTGACAGTTTGAAGTTTGTTTGTTTCTTCAAGTGCACGCGTAATGTCTCACAAGTATTATACGCCAAGTATACTGTTTTGGCGTTTATTAATTTGTTTATACTTTATTGACTCACACAAATATTGTATAATGAAAGGTAGGTATGTAATGTTCGTAAGGTTTAATATGATTAAAGTTTTGGGTTGCAAGATTTTTTGGTAATTTGGTCAAACTAAATATCTGACTAGTGAGATTAAGCTTTTAATCGAGAAATAAAAAATACAAGTATTAGGTACTACAGTTTCTCGATGCGACTTATTGTAACTTAGAAATGATTTTCATGAACAACTAATCCATGAGATTTATATCTCTATTGTCTATCCGGTTATTATATTCCAGGTAGGTTCTTTGGGATCCAGTTAATGGCGATGATGTTGCGCCTGTTTTACTGCTTAAAATACCCAAAGGTTCTGTATAGCCTAATTTAATGTAAGAACGAGAAGGATAAGGACGAGCAGTAAGGTCTATGTTGAAATTGCGAAACAAATGTATACCTTGTTTGATGTGAAACTGAAAATTCTTATTCTCATTACAATTTTGTACTGTCGAACCGCTGCAAAGAAAGCTGATTCGATTTCAAATGTCTTACCAGCGCCATGGTGTGTAACCACGCAGAAACAGGTTCAGCCAATTGCAAACGTTGAAGTGAAACCCACGTGAGAACATTGAAAATGTAAATGGATACTAGCACCGCAACACCAGCAGTAACGATGTGTAGTATTTTTAAATGAATTTTGGATCTAAGTGTTTTGTATCTACTAACTAATAAATGACATGAATGTGCCTCTATTACTCTGCGAAAGTTAATAATAGTCAAGAAATAAAATCTCTTATGATATTTCAATAGCAATAATATAGTAGAGCTATAAAAATACAAAGGATGCCTTCTTCGTTTGACGATGACATTGATGTTCGTGAAATAATAAACATGGTAGTATTTTTATATATATCTCAAGTTATACAAGCGATTTCCATCTATCATACCATATTAATAATTTTATATTTCTATGTGAAGGACTTCAAACATCTAACAATGGTAATTTTGTTAGTCTCATAAAACATATTGATAAATAAATAATAAAATTACCATTGTTACCTGTTGTAATGGCAATGATAGAAAAAATATAGACAAAAATAATATAGTATTGTATTTTCTCACTAGTAACTCCAGCTAGATACTTTATTTGTTATTAAGACTAAGGTAATAGAATGAGAGATACCAATATTATCGGCATGAATGAACCATGTCGGTACCTCGGGCACTGTTCTAATGTATTCATAACACTATGAGGAAATAATGAAAATGTATGCATATTAATAAAAGTGTGGAGAGTAATCAATGGTAGTATTATTAAAGCCTTTGCAACGAATTGGGACTTCACCGCCGTATCTTAGCGCAGTATTATCAAGGACATAATACGCTTTATAATACAACTTCATCTTCTATATTAGCGTCCGTCTTCAATTTGGCGTTGGAGTTTATTTCAACATATAACATGCGCCTCACATCCTAATACATACATTAGTGCTTGACCACGATCTTGCTTAATGGTAAGCGGGAATGTGGTCTTAGATGGTCCTCCTCCTCCTCCTCGCGTCGTTGTCCTCAATGCTGAGGGTCGTGACCCCCTCCACGGATCACCTTTAGTCCTATGAAGTTGCGCCATCGGCTCCGATTACCAGCTGCGTGTATGGCCTCATAATATTTGCTGCCCAGTGTGGTGCGGACCTGGTCTGTCCATCTTATGGGGATTCTCCCACGAGGTCGTCTCCCCTCGACCTTGCCTGTGACGACGAGCTTCTCTAGGTTAGCTCCATCTTAACGCGCGATGTGACCAAAATACTCAAGGACTTTATGTAGGCAGATAGATGATAGCCTCGTGGTTACCTTGAGATCCTTGAGTATCAAGACGATTGTACGTTTCGCAGTCCAGGGTATGCGCAGCATTCTTCTCCAGCACCAAAGCATCCATTCACACGTCTGCGATCATCAGCTTTGAGGGTCCATGTTTCGGCCCCGTAGAGGATTATGGAGAATACAAAGGATTTCACAAATTTCTGTCATTCCAGTTCTGCGCCTAATCTCACTTTCGCAGGACCCGTTGGTAGAGATGCTGGAGCCCAGGTATATGAAGTTGTTCACGGTTTGAAGATTAAGTGTTCCAGTGTGCTCCAGCTTCTTAGTGCGGTCAACCACCAAAACCTTAGTTTTACCCTTAGATGGTAAACCCTATACACTCTTGATTTGAATTTTCTTGAGAACACTGACGCGGGAGGACGTTGTTCCAATCCTTCTCAGTTACCATCACTAATTAAGTTGCTGCGCCTCAAAAGTAAATGTCCTGTCCCTGGACCGAACATAGACGCTACAGGTTCGAAACGCGAGTTAATTAATTGTAGGTAGTCTAACGAGTAATATAAGGTAAGTAAGATACTGCACCTTGAGGCTACTTTTACTAATTGATTCAAGGTTTACCACATCATTACTTAATAATCACAACTAATTAAGTTATTACCGTAATTTTCAACCAGAAATACCCGAAACTTACGCATAACAGTCGAGCCCTCTTCGCAGGTAGTCTGTTGCATGCTCATTGTATTATATTTAGTTTTGCATGTCAATGCATCGGTTTGGTGATCAACGAGGTAAACTTGTTTTTCGGTCAGGATTGAGAAACCAGAAGAACAATTTCATGGTCTGTATTTACTTACATCGACTTGTACAAGGATACGCAACGCCTTTCATAATTCCGTTCGATAGTTCGATTATTGTTTCATGTTATTATTAGCTTGAAATCACAAAAAAGCAGAAATAGGATTTTATCACCTGACAAATGAACACTAAATACTACTAATAAAAAAAGATGTCCATGAACCATTACCTAACTCAAAATTTAGGTGGCTTGACGTAGAGAGGGCATCGGGTGGGTGTTAATGGCGGGTAATATTTGGCGTATCCGAAATTCACCTGAACAGTGAGCCGGTTTGCGTTTTATACCTAAAGTTCGAATCTGGTGAGATGACCGTGGTTGGAGCTATCGTCCTCACATAGAGCTGAATAACTCAGAGCCTGCAGTACGCTTGCAGTTACTCGGGAGCGCGCAAGTAACGCGCACGCGAAAACGTCGCGAGATATAACGGTCACTTGCAGAAACTGTGATAAGGATAAGTTGCGCGGCACAAGACGAGGTACGCTGTACATCGCACAGGTGAGTGGAAACTATTTCGTGCCGCTTCGTTTAAACAGTTTTTCCTTTCCATTTATGCAAACATTGTTGATTAATAGTTTTTATTTGCGTGTTTATTTGTTTCGGTTGTTATTGAAGTTTCATTTTGTTTTAAAAGTGAGAGGAAAGTGTCTGGAATCGCGAATGTTACGTACACATTTTTCTTAAAAATTGTTAAGTTTTTATTTTGGTGGTACAGTCACTTATGCTCTATGCTAGAATAAGTGGGTCTCGATGTGTTGCGTTTCTTAATTAAGAGATTGTTTTCGGCTCAGCGATTTGTACTTTGTTTTTAATATATGTACATAAAATGAATGACAACCATTTTTTTATGTAAGTAGTTGCTTAAACTTTCCGTGTTATCTCTTTGAAAAAAAAACCGGGGTCCCCAGTGCATGTTTTTTCACATGATTACTAACGCACTTGTCAAATTTGAAAACCTGCCCGTAAAGCTTCGAGTAAAATTTTTCTACGATTCTTTTTCCCAATTAGCCGCTGCGGTTCGTTTTCCACTTGTCTGTTGCGATTAGTTTTTCCACTTGTCCATTGAAGTTTCACTTCTACTATGTGTCCCAGTTTAACTATTGCTTAGTTAATATTTATACCTTTTTTTTTATATCGAGGGGGAAACCCAAAGGTACCCGATGCTGTGGGAGCGACAGGGTTATGTGGGATTTTTACCGCACTAAAACCCTCCCGGTAGCCTTTCTCAGCGGTACGTGGAGGGCTCTGGGATCTCCAATGGAACGCAACACCCTCCTAGCGCGGTGCCTATGTCGGGCTTCTTCCGAGAGGGACCAAAAGTCCCGTACATGGTCAACTCACTTTACGACGGTATGCGGCCACACATACCAACGTCCTTCCCGGGGCTGCTATTGGGCGGATAGAGCTCCCACTATAGCCGCCCGCAACCCCAAACAATTTAACGGTCAATTGCGTGGTAGGTACTATAATATTTCTTGAGGTACCGTGGACACTGTTTTCCTGCTGTCCCTGTTATAGTTAACAGGTTACATATCTCGGTATTCCGAGAATTTTTGTAAGAGAAAAAATTTGGAGTCTCATCCATATGAAGAAAAATTTGCTTGGTAGTTATCATGTGAAATAAATACACCGGGACTCCTGTACTACTGAACGTATAAAATCTAAGCTAAACAAGAATTTACCATGGGCGCCGCCAGGATAACTTTCAGGTAGGTGCATCTGCATATAACACATACTATTCCTCTCCTGCTGGTTCATTTGCATAAAAAATATGTATTTTTTCCAGTGTAGGTTCTTTTTTTCCGGACACAGGTGTGCAATTGCACTGCTTGTACCTTATATTTCTAAACATGACTAAAAAACTGTATCTTCGTACTCCGAGGATGATCTGATTTGGAAAAGATGTGACATTTCTTTGCATCTTATCCTTGGCGGAAGGTCAACTTTTTTCTAATAGTTCTACAAATGTCTAGAAGTCCTACAGAAGAACTCTACAGAAGGTCTATTTCAATCGCATTCAACAAATCTGTGTGAAACTTGTCGTCGAAATTGTGCTTACATTGGAATCGATGGCAACATTTGTCATGACAGTCATTCGTCTGCACTGCCGACCAACTTAAGTTAACCCTAGGAAATAAAACAGTCCCGGAAATGAAACTATCTGGCAACCCTATTCAGAATTCATTGATGACTGTACAGTGGAGCTTTGCAGTGATATTTGCAAATAGGTACATACTTGAGCCAATTTAACTGGGGCCGACCGCAATCTTTTTTAGTTGACAGTAAGCTAATTGTGTGTCCTTGCAAGTCAGATTTTATTGTCTCTTTGTTGAACAACAGAACAGACATGGGATATGCTGTTGTATGTCCGACGATATCGTCTAGATCTATATTAAATTTGTATTGCATGTGAAATTAATATTAGCAAGTGAGATAGTTTTATAAATATAAGCGTACTAGACCGACTACAAATATATTTGTTATTCGCAGCATCGTCGCCGCGTGGTCTTTTCTATTTTGTACTAAATTTATTAATCCAGAGTATATTTTGATAATATTATTATTATTAGGTATGTAAAGAAGAACATCCTACCCAGTTTTTACAACTTTTGCTTTTATATTATACATATAAGGAAGTTAAAAGGAAATCCATAACGAATGCTTAAGTTCAACAGGTTAATTACTAACCGGTTTTTATTTTAGTTTTTGAGTTTGAGTAAATATCAAATTCGATCTTTTTTATAATGTTTCCTAATTAATTTTAATTGGATATACTATTTTAAATTTAAACTGCATATCCTAGTGTCTCGTGGTTTGGATTGACAATGTACGTAATTAGGTAATAGCAGGCACGCTGACTATCATGAGAATGGGTATAAATCTTGGATTTTGATTTTTATGCAACTGTTATGAGAGACGTATTTCTGATTTGCAGTACTGACCATTTAGTTTTTACAGAGGTTATTAACAGAACAATAACAATAATTAATTTAAATAATTAAATATATTATATAAGATTTACAACTTTCATCCGGAGCTAGATAATACATTCATCTGGCTTCAATCCGTAATGGCCCACTACTGAGCACGGCTCTTTCCTCGTTTACATGCAACCTGAAGGCCAAGTAAATGCTCAGGAAATGTATGCCAGTACCTAGCGGTTTACCATCCGCCTACCAAGGATTCTGCGGATCTCTTACGAACGACACAAGCTATCGAGCGTGGCCCGCATAGCCTTAAACATTGAATATTAAACACGTACCAAATTCCAGTCTCGTAGTATGACTATCATGGCATTAATATGAGATATAATGTGATAGAGCTTCATATTACACATCTAGAGTGTTTCTATTTCCCTCCATTAGGTGCAGTGCAAATGGACTGACATGGTAAATCTTTTGGGCTTTGATTTTTCGAACACATGTTAGAAACGTATTCTTTTCGAAATTACAGCAACATGTAAAATGTCAAATATGTAAAGTAAGAAAAGCTGTTTTAATCCAGCTTATTTCTAACTACTACTTTTTGATTTATATACACATATCTAAAGTAGGGACGGGATGTGGTAATACAAACATGGTTTCTGTACAAGTAGTTGTAACCTTGTAACACTTCAAAACAATATCTGCCAAGCAAAGATTGCGACAGCAGTTAATAATATTTAGATACGATATTGAAAAATAGAGTTGAAGTGGTAGCTTAATAACTAGGCCTCTCCAATTGATAACAGATTCTCGTCTACATATATACTAGCTGTACCCGCGACTTAGTCCGCATTCAATTCAACAAAAATTTATTATTCATAATTCTAAAATAAATGTAACATAAGTTACCCCTCATTATATTAGCAATCTGCCAATGTAAGTCCCGTCAATTACGGCCCGGAGATAGAGATTAGCCGGAACAAATTGACGGATAAAATTGTGAAATATTTTATTTCGGTTTTTATATCGTGTATGCATTTAGTAAATAGCGTTATTTTAATATTATAAACAGACATCACAATTTTATTTATTTGTTTGTTTTTATGTATTTGTATGTTATCAATGTTTATTTTTCTTTGTAAGATTGTGAATTGGTAGCAGATAGAGAACAGAATTCTCTGAAAAACGGTTTTGGTTCCAAAATTATGACGATCGCGTACTTGGTCGATAAGTTGATGCGTAACAACACACGTAGCTAGTAAATGATAAAGATTTATGTACTGTTGGATGTAGATGTTAGTTACCTAAACTATGATTAAATTAGGTTAAAAACGCTCCAATTTGATTTGGAAGATATATGAGTTGAAGACAACGTCACCTGCTGACATCATCACACCGTCACACGGTGGCAATCGAACAGTTGTGATGCAGTCTGGTGATCTACGGTCGACGATAAAACGCCAGTTTCCTTCCGGAGTTTGCTAGCTAATTTATAGCATTATTCTAAGAAAAAATATATACACGGGTATCCGAGCTGTGAATGAGCATTGCGTGCCTCTAATGAATAACAAATAATAATGATATTTAATGTTCTTTGTTTGTAAAATCATTGTTTTCATGGAGATTGTTAACAGATGCACTATTTCATTATGCGTCAGATTCTGTCCGTTTACTTTTTATGCGCTGTGATAAATTTATGCTATTGGGTCGAGTGAATAAATTAATTGTATGGTTTTAATAGGACATTAGACATTTCACGTGGACAAATAGACACTTCACGTGAAGAAATCAATCCAAGAATCTGGTCTTCGAATCTATTGGATACAAGTAATTGCCTTAGCTTCGAATCGGCAAAATAGTGCATTTAATTCAATAATAAATTTATTCAAACTTTTGTTTGCGCAATTTTAGTTATTGAAAAATACTGTTTATTTTCCGCGTGTTGTAGTTACCAAATATTGGTGAATGAATTATCGAAATCATCACTTTTAACGTTTTTTAACGAAAATCAGTACTTTTAACGTTTATCAAAAACAAACAAATTCACCTTTTGAATATGTTTCTGTAGTCGGTGACAACTTTACATATTTATAATATTAGTAGGATCCACATGTTCTTATATTTTACACACACATATACCTTGAAGCATATCAATCAGTAAAATACAATGCATGACACGAGCCCAGAGCGGTGTAGAAGTTGAAACGGGAAAATGCCCAAAATGTTTAGATTCAGTATTTACTTGTCGTATACATTGTTATAACGATTATCTATAAAAGTAAGTACCTCGTACTATACTTATAATACTTTTGTAATGATATAGATATTATAAAGAGATTAAGTTCGTAGCTTTATACTCGTTATAATTCAAATTATTCATTTTTGACATACTCGATTTCATAACTTAATTTAATTTAATTAATCTTATTAATTAGTATATCCAACCTATTGATTTTAACACAATATTTTGGAAAAGTAGACACCTGTGCTCAATTATTAAATACACATGCACCAGGCTTCCTCAGTAATGAAGAAAGACCTTTGTTCAGTAGTAAGTTAATTTGTCGAAGCCCAAACAGACATATTCCGTCCGTTACTACATGTGAATATTCCCCTTACTATTTACTATTAGAGTATACAGTTGAATACCGAGTATAGAGATTTCGATCGATTCGTCAAGCAGTTAAGAGTTAACTCGAGTTCAATCATGACTGTGGTCTAAAGATAAACATTTGGCCGCGCCGGGAACCACCGGGGACCGGCGCGCCGACACTAGAATAGACCTGTGATGTGACGCCGCATTATTACAACCATTGCGTACTAACTTTATGTATAACTACCTAATTGTTTAGTACTACATATTAATAATAGATATATGATACTAGAATAGTTCGCTACGTGAAATAGTTAATGCTATTCTTATTTCAACAACAAATGTAAAGCTGTTGTTCTCAATAAATAAGTTTAACGTTGATTTACAAAATATAACATTTGGCTTGATGGCTTCGGGTCGCCCTTGTTCATGATCAGCGAGTGTTTCTCTCAGGAAATAAAATGTTGAGAAACATTATCCCGGTACTACATTATATTCAAAAAGATGGGTGGATGTTTGTCCATCTTTCCTGCAAAAACTACTAAACGGATTTTAAAGAAATCTGACACAGATATTTGTATGTAGATTATAGTCTGCATTAAGATACAAGATTTGTATGGGTAATAAATTATTTTTATGAAAATCCCACGCGAGCGATTTCGCGGGCGGAGACTTATATTATAATATACATAATATATTTGATGAATTGATAATCTCATTTTTTGAACATTTAATTATGTACATGTATAAGATGTAAGTAAAATGTAATTGCAGATAATAGTAATTGTGGAAAAAATGTTTGGATTGTACCATTTTTGTTCTAACCGACTTTAAAACAAGGAATTATTCGTCGTTTTTACTCATGCGCACATTACGTTCTATATATTGTGTGTTCAACTTGGTAGTTTACTCGAGACAGCTTGTGCGATTAATGGGATTTAAACGCCATTTGATCAAGATTGATTATAGAAATCGATTCTGTAATTTTCAAGAAATCCTGAAAATCCTGTTATCATGTATAGGCCAGTATTTCTCTTTAGATTGGAGTGTTTTATCAACACGGAAGGAGGAACCCCACGTATGCTGGATTCTGACGATGTGTGGCATAGTCCTAATTATACACACAGACAAAAACTACCATATAGGAAATTAATTGAAATCATTAAATGAAATGAAAATGTAAACCGCCTTTAAATAAATTCAAGAATACTTTATAAAATTTAAAATGTGTACTAATAAATGCACCCCAAAATAGTATATATTTTCATCTACCTCTAAGCTTTTAAAATAGTACTAACTGACATAATTTTTAATCTTACATTTTTTTTCAATTCTATAGGTACTTGCTATTACAATGCATTTAGTAGAGAACGTATGTTAAAATGTTTTTTGCTTTTGCTGCCTCAGTTATAGCGGCCCCGAGTACAAGACTAACTAACACAAGTAAGAGCTCCACTATTCAATTTAATTAATATTTTAATAATATTTACTACACATTAGTTACATTATATAATAAGTAAAACAAAATCTAATAAATGTTATAAAATTATTATGAACTGTATTTGCTATAATACTTATTTACTTACAATTATATTAACTTACCGTATGTGCGAGTCTTTTGTGGTATCGCATTTGGGTTTCTTTAGTCTCACTGCGTTAAGCCGATAAATGTTTATTTTTATTGAATGTTCAGGATGGACAAGGTAATTAGTGAATTATTCGGATCTTTTTTGTATCGAATATGACGTACAAAATAAGCAATTAGGATCATTCGTCTCGTCGCTTCGCTTCATGTCGTTTGTTATGGGTGCTCTCTGCTCTTTTGAGTTAACGGACACAACGAGCTGACTTGCCTACACGTTGCTTGTCGAGCGAGGCGAAATTGTTTATTTACATTATAATATACAGTGTAAACTCTTTATGATGAAACTCAAGGGACTGAGTATATTTTACCGTTATAGTGAGTTATCATTGTATGGAGTGGATGAACAATATGTTGGTTTTAACGTAAAACAAGTTGCGCTTAATTCTACTTTATAGGAAGTTTATCGTTATAAAGAGTATACACTGTATTTAATTGAGTGAAATTTAAATGAGAATATATGAAGGTTGATTATATATTTTTTTGTATATTATACATATATAGATGTGTTTACTAGTGTACCTATTTATTGTAGTGCTGACATTTTTCTTAAGGTCCTGTCATAGAAGCTTTTTGTAATTTTAAAATCATTACAACGTGACAATTAACATAATTGTCATCTGCGATTATGACATTAGTAAATAAAATTATATTATGTAGATGTACATATTAATTATGTTAATTGAAATTTACTCTTTTTTTATTGACAAAATAACTTGGTAATGATATGTTGCTGGTCTGTCTATTCAAGGTCACCCGGCTGTTGCCCACTATGCTTCACGATGTAGGCGTCGAGATAATTTGCTTCTGCGTTGTACTGTACATGCGGGCTCTACTTACGTGCACGAGAGGTGCTCGCTGGTTAATGAGAAAAATACTGTTGCATTGTTATCTTTCATAGGCCATCTTTCCCGCTCTTATTCAATGTATATGTACGTGCCAGCAAGTGGGTCTATTAATACCTGTCAACGCTTTGGTGTTACTCCTGTTTGGTTTTTCTAACGTCTACGGGCGACTGTGATCATTAGATGCCCCGTCTCCTCATAAGTAGTAGGTTGGGAAACGTGTAACAAATATGCCTCGATTAATAACACTTCAATAAGAGATCAGTCTTGAAGACGTACACTTAAATAGAGTAGCTTATGTTAAGATATTCTGATAATAATGACGCTGCCGTTTCCCAGCTGGTCAGAAGATCATTTCTAACTACAGCATAGATTAAAGCCATATCGAGTGTTTTCCTTTTTTTGAGATGATACTAACTTATTTATTGTTATCGGGTTAGTGGAGAGATCAACTGGAAACAAATAATGGTTCTGGCATTTTTGAAATTTCCACTTGTGGGATGTGAAACAGAGGATGAAAACTGTTTCATGCTTAAGAAGTAGTTATATAAATAGTTTATTTGAAATGGATAACTTGCTTGGACCGTCACTATTTTTTGGATATTTACTGTTTGGTAGGTACAGGTAACCTGCCTACATTTTGATTCGAAGATATGATACAAGGATTTTATGTCTCTACTAAATCTAAATAAATTCTATCAAAAGAGGTTAACGTATTTAATGTTTTAGAATGGTACGGCTATATTGAATCGTATCTTGTTCTATACTTCGTTTATTAGCTAATTTTAAATAATGAAATGAAAACTGTATATTTTGTCTTAGGAACCAAAAGCTCACTTAACGAAAGTCAAAATTTTACAATACAAAGTCCCTACATCGGCTTTATAAATAATGCAAACTTAGGACTATGTACGCTAGTGTAGGCCGGAAGGAAAAAAAAAGCCGGCGGGATAAAATTTCCGGTACTCTTTTTAATAACAAGATTACAATGTATTACAGAATTATTCCACAGTACAATAACTTGCTTGTGAGTTGAGATTTTACACGTTTTTTGAACAAATTCACAGGAAAATCTTGTATTAATTTAGGGATTTTATTAAAAAACCGTACACCAAGCCCCACAAAAGATTGCCGGACTTTCGAAAGCCGGTACGAGGACGTAGCTAATTGATCCATTCATCTTGTTATCCGTTTACTAACATCACTGTTTAGTTTATATGAAGCTATATTATTTCGTATAAAAACAATATTACTATATATGTACTGTGAAGCGACTGTAAGAATATCTATTTCTTTGAATTTATCACGCAAGGACTCCCGAGTTCCTAACTTATAAATAGAAAGGAGTATCGAGTTATCAAGTTGAATGCCAATATTAGACTATAGACTTTATATATAGAATATCGACTTTCTATTCTTTTAATGTCACCCATTCTGAAGAGGTCTAAGAGATGTTTGTCTTTGTCAAATCACATACGATAAAAATAAATACACCAACAAACCTGGTCATCCAGTTCAATCTGACCCATCTTGCTCTTGATAGCGGCCTCCCACGCCCGGCCTCTGTGCTTCGACCCTCTCGAGTCTACAGCCACTACGTTAAATCCTCGCGCCGCAAGCATATACATTCTCAGTTGTCGAACTCCCTAAAAGAATATTTGTGAGTAGATCCTTCGAGAGAACTCTTCATTTCTTAGGAGCTTGAACTTAAAAAGTATTTTATATTGAAAGTGTATTAAAGAGATTACCACAGCAATTATAATTTTAAGGACAAAGCGCATAATTTCTCCCTCCCTATTAATTTATATTTTTTTATTACAATAATTTGTTGTACTGTCTGCCACTATATACTATGGTAAACTATGTAATAATGAATTTTTGATACGCATATAACTCTGAAAAAATTAGAGGTGCGCGCAGGATTTGAACTCGGGACCTCCTATTTGAGAAATAGATAGATAACCACTAGTTTATCACTGTTTATGCCAGGGGTGAGCAACCTTTTGAATTAAAGGGCCAATTTTTTATTTGATTTTTGCTAGAGGGCCCCACATATATTACCATTATTTGTATTTAATCAAATCTACTTAACGTTTTCCAGTTATTATGTAATGTTTTTATATATTTGCTCAATTTTTGTATCATAATGTTGTAGTAATTAATGTTTTGACACAGTGTTTGAACCTTCTAAACATAAAAAATCTAATTTAAAAAGGTTTAGGAGATAGAGCCGCATACCTTATACGAATTAGTCACGGTCTGGACCTCGGGTCCTCCGTACACGTGCAGAACAGTAGGCCTCCGGACAGGACATCCCGGTGTGACGGCGGCTCTCCACAGCGTGCAGTAGGCCACGAGGCCACAAGACAAGCGAGTTTCATATATCTGTGCTGTCGGAACTGAAGCCAGGAGGGACCTCTCTGAAAGATGAGTTCCTTTTTAACTAACTTTAAAAAAGAAGTTCCGAATTCAACTATATTTTTATATGGTTCTACCTGATAAGTTTTATACAAAACTCTATATTATTGTCAATTAATACTTTTTTCTTACCTCTAATAAATATGGAGGTATCTCCGTCTTCATCCCCGTCGCCCGATCTGCACTCTTGTGAACCATTGAATAATCTGTTTTCTTTGCTTTCTGGAAAAAATATTTCCATCTATTTAGGGCCCAACCATAAATTACGCCACATGAATTATATGATTTCTTTACGCCGTTTACAACTAATATTATTTACCTGCTCTGCAAGGAACCAACACAAAAACCCCTCTCATTGCAAACAAATCACACTACAGGAGCGTCAATACCGATGTTTTGAACACATTTATTCCATAGATAAAAGTTAAGGCAGAATTTTTCAAGATTCCCAATGAAAAAAAAAAGTTCATTTTGTAACAATTTTAAAATATAATAATTGAATCTCACCTAAAGAACATCTCTCAGTGATAATGCCTAGCGGCACGAGTGTGACGGTCGGAATGCCAGGCGTCCCCGGAACGTCGCACGTCCCGGGCGTCACCTGCACCCGATACACGCGCGTCCGAGGAACGCTGCTGATGTTCGAAGATGTGATTACTGCTATTGTACAGTCCTGGAAACAAAATCGGTCCTATAATTCTACCTTGAGAGACCCCAAATATAACGAGAGATACTGTCTGTCTTTTACGCTGTCACACCTAAACAGCTAACCCGATTTTGATAAAAATTGATACAGTAATACACTAGAATCTGAGAAAGTACTTAAGACTACTTTTTATGGCGAAAAACGCTTGAAATAGTGAAATAAAGTTTGCAGTTACTAACACGTTGCCTGCTTGGAAGGAAGTAATAGCGGAGAAGAGAAAGATCTGGTTGCCTGCATTATTTTCCATCTCATTCTGACTAATCTGAAGAATTACTTCAAAGTCTTAAAGTCGACTATTATAAATTCTCATTTTAAAAATAATGTGTTTTGTTCTTTGCGCCGGTCTTCTTAAACGGTCAAAGTCAAAATATTTTCATCTTAGGAACATCAAGCTCACTTAATAAAAGTCAGAAGATTACATAAACATTCATACATTCTTATTAAGATACCTTAAAATTGATTACGTGTGGTGTTAATGTCATCAAGCCAATCAATACCTCGTCCATCTCAACGCTGTGCGAGTGTCCCACAGTGGTGAGGAGTGCTGCTGCGTGCGCGCGAGGAGGTCGTAGAGGGGTGACGTATAGATGACGCTCTAGCGGCGACTCGCGGAGTCCGACGAAGTACACCAGCCCGTGGTGTTTGTCCACCTGAGGGCACACACGGATTATGAGTATCACGTACACATAAACACTAACAAGTAATATTCTACTGACGGTAAGACTGAATGATGGTGTCAATACTATAGAGTGTCTATACCAAAGAGAAAAGATTTGTTTGTTTGAGAATAAGGCCTGAAATTACTGGGCCGATTAAAAAAACATACTATATACAAAAACATACTATACTACAGATATATAGAGGACCCCAATATCTACACGCCTGGACGACATAATTATGATTAAATGTTACAGTTATGTAACAATAACTACTTTTTACACTCTAACGGGCTCTTCCGAAGCGAAGGCAGTTTCTAGTAGCAAATTCAATACAAAAAAATCCCAATGAAAACCATGAAAGTCCATGTCAAATATGTAAAATTATAAAACTTCGATAGCATGATTCAGGTCTCCCTAAAATGATATTGATCTTGTTACTCACCCAAATCTTCTTCCCCATCACCTCCCATTCACCAGCAGTGATCGGCTCCTTGCTGATGATATTGGGTCCCACGGCGTCCGACTCGTCTTCCATTATCATTTCTGGTACCGCTAAGGATGATACAGATTTTTTTTTTTAAAAACCTCCTATTCTACTTTAGACACTAAAACGCTACTTCAGCCGCGTGGTATGTTGATATAAAGTAGTCTATGTGTTATTCTAGACTATAATCTATCCCTGTACCAAATTTCTTTAAGATCCGTTCAGTAATTTCCACGTAAAGGGTCATCATTCAAGCATCCATACAATATCAGCTCCGCCAAAGAATCGCACACGAGGCTCACAGGCCGACACAACAAACAAAATTTTAGCCTAGTTTTCTCATCCTCACAAATCTTGTAAACAATTTGTGTCAACATTTTAAAGTAAACTTTTACGTTGTTGTTACAAAACACATCCAAAACTTGTTACGGCCCAACATATTAATGTGTTAAAAATGTAATTAGATGGGTTTATAACAAAACTATGACATTGTTATACACTGGTTTGTTAAAAAGTATTGTACGGATCTATCACCAACTAACAACTCACTCCGCACACTGGACACTACCCTCAAACAGCAGTGGCCACTAGTTACCGACTCACATGCAGCTCGCTCCCTCACAGACTGCACTCCGCAGGTCAGCAGGTAGAGGTGCTGGTGACCCGTCTCCTCGGAGGCCCAGATGAACGAGCAGCTGTCCTGGCTGCTGGTGAGGAAGTACAGGATGTCGTGGACGTTGATCCAGGCCTCCGGAGCTGACTCTGTCAGCAGGATCTGGACTTCTTTCGGATTCTGTAACCAATAGAAATATTAAGAGCGCAACTGGACTATTTTCCATCCAAGCCCACTGTTGGACATAGACCTTTCCTAACATGCGCTATGCTGACCCGTCCTGAGTCTTTAGAATCAATAGAAATCTCTGCTGTACTCTACGGGTAATTGCTTCACCTTGTCGAGGGGCGCTCTGTGTTTCTTCTTCAGAGAGCATACTTACCACGGTACTCCAATGTGGATTGGTGGAGGGCTTAGGGGGCAACCGAAGGGTCTCCAGTCGCCTTTATGCCTCCTAAAATCCTCAAAGTGTATTACATGCCCTCTGAAGCATGAAAGCACTCCAGAAAAGTTTGTCACTAGCTGCCAGTAACAGTGAATTTACTGGCCAGTTGGTTCAGTGGTTAGTGAACCTGACTGCTAAGCCGGAGGTAGTGGGTTCGATCCAGAACAAACTTTTCTGTGGTGAGCAGGAATGTTTGTTCTGTGTCTGGTCAAAATTAAATATCTATGCAAGGATGTATTTATAAATATATGTATGTATGTTTATCAGTTGTCTGATCATCATATTACAAGGTAATGCCTAGTTTAGGATCGTATTATATATTTTAATTTATTTATTTGTCTGTATGTCGCCTCTTAATAAAGACAAATTCCACCAGTCCACCCTGGGTAGATGTGGTAAAAGCTGTTGGCAAGTGCTTAAATATTAACTAAATTAACTTTGTAACAATTAGAATAAGTAAATATATAAAACAATAAACATGTACAAACATATACCAAAATAAATATGTAAAGTACATATTTAAGTACTTATATCATAAATCAAAAGGCATCTCACATCAATACTGAGTGTCTTAGTTAGCGGTGGTCCAGAGTCATAGCTGGTTTCTGCGGAGAACTCGCTGAGGGGGATCAGCGCCAACTCCAGCCGCTGCTGCTTCCTGTCCAGCAGCTGGACCCAAACGCTGGAATAAATTATCACAAACAACATCATCAATACATCTATACTAATGTTATGAAGAGGAAAGATTTGTTTGTTTGTTTGAGAAGAATGAGTTCCGAACTACTGGGCCGATTTGAAAAATTCTTTTACCATTAGAATCCTACATTATCTCAGATGAACATAGCCTGTATGAAAACTTCGATAATGTAACCCGAAGTGTGAACGCTGACAATACAGTAATGTGATGTACTACAATTTTATAGAGGACATTAATATCTAGAAATAAGTCTGCGACACCATATGTCTAACTGTTACAGTTATGTCACAATAACCACTTTTTCTAGCAACTGGCTCTTCTAAACAAAGCAAAAGCAGTTTTTTAAAGACAGTATTTTATAAAGCCAGTACTCACAACTGCCCGCACGGGGTCCAGCCGACCCTCGCTAGATACTCGAACCAGGCGAACGTGTCCTTGAGGGGCTTCCTCAGCTCGTACCACCGGATGTCCGTCACCTCCATACTATCATCTGATGGGTTCGATACTGAAAAAAACACATAAAAATAAGTACTAGATATACTACTAATATTATTAATGCGAAAGTTTATGAGGACGGTTGGACGGACGGATGAATGGATGGTTGGATGGACGAACGGATGGATGGATGGAATTTTGTTACTCTTTCACGCAAAAAGTACTGACCGTATTTGAAGAACGAACAACGAGGCCGCGGGTAGAAACTATTCTTATATAATAAAAATATAAATAAATATCTTTGGACATCTCACACACGGCCATCTGACCCCAAACTAAGCGTTAGCTTGTGCTATGGTCATCA
>DWJZ01000128.1:0-42368 GCA_018249125.1 Asbolis capucinus
ATGAGACTAATAAACTGGCTTACAACCCATCATACTAAAAGTATTCTCTACCAGTCAACCTATGGTCTAAGCAGAAATCAGCGAAGGTGGTATTGTAAGAAGGTAAGGAAAGATAATGCAAAAAAGAGAAAAAAACAGAAGAAAAAAAAACAATAATAATAAAAAGGGTATTAGATGACAAAAAAAAGATAAATAAATATATGTGTATATATATGTAACATAAATTTAACAGAGATAAGTGAAATGAATAAACTAGAGCCATTAATGAATATAAAGAACGTTACGTTACAACTGTAGCGTAGTTGCTGCAGGTGTGGTTCACACTCGTTGCATTTTTGAAGATAATGAGTTTTAGTTTTGTGTTTGAAAGATTGTCTGCTGCCAATTTTCCTGATCTCCTCCGGCAGAGCATTTCATTATAGTATTGATATTGGTTGGTATATTGTGTTACGAGTATTTTATGTACTAATTTTATTAGATACATTTAGATTATTGAGATAAGAATGCACCAATCCGCATTGGAGCAGCGTGGTGGAGTATGCTCTAAGATTTCCTCAGTATGAGGAGATACCCGTGCTCAGTAGTAGGCCATGGATGGGTTGAAGCCAATCATTTATTAGTGTCACATTACGCGAATTTTATAAAAAGGAACATAAAACTTAACTTTTAAGGATTTGTATACACATGGAAATTGTTCACATGATTTGTACGAATGAGAAAGATGGACTTTAGATACATTATGTTTGCTGTTAGTACAGTGAACGGGTCGTTAAATATCGAGCAGAAGGCCGGGGTTCATTGTTAATGCATCTTGTGCAGCCGGTTTGTCACCGCACAGATATTTTACAGATTTTGTGGTTGCAACGGTCCTGACAAACTGACAGACCGACATAAAACACAGATAGACATTTCGTCTGATACCTTATATGTTTTTAATTGCTCGATTACTAAGTTTGTGAAGATGGATGGACACTCTTCACACAAACACTACGGAAAGGATTTGAATGAAATTTGGCACCAAGAATCATTTGTCTGGAATCATTGGCTTCAGCCGTTATTGGCCGACCACTGAGCACGAGTCAGGAGGCCTAATGCATATTCCACCACTCTGCTCCAATGCTGATTGGTGGAGGAATAACACATAAGCAATGTTTTTATGAACAGACCAGGCGAGCGATGCCACAGTTGGCAGCTGGTTTATAAATAACATTTTAATTTAGACCTGCCTATTATTTTTGTACCTTAATTACAGTTACCGACGGTGCATTTTTGTTGCTGAATACTATCGGGGTATTCTGTGATTTAACGAAAGCTTTTGACTGAGTTTGAACGGTGTTTACAGCAATCTGCACTGCGGTGAATACGTTCAGAACGCGTCGCCCGATCTGATCGCACCCTACTTCACCAATAAAATACAATCAAAATAACGTGCGAGAGTGTAAACACGAGATACATGCATCTCGCGTTTAGACACTTGCGCATGCTTATGTATTCTTCGGTATGCTTGCTTTAGACGAATTTGTAATATACAGCAAAAGGTTTTAAGAGCTGTGTAAAACAAATTCCTAGCACCACTTGCACCGGTGTCTTAAGGAGTTTTCCCCTTCGATAACAGAGAAATAAAAGGGATACCACTTTCTGATAAAAATATATTTTTGCTAATTTTGTCTATACGCACTATTATTCAAGTACTGGAGTGACTCGTGTGTAAATTGCTATAACAACAGTGGAGATTAGTAAACCCTCGAGGTATTTGAAGAAATTAAGTTAAAAACCAAACTTTTCATTGTAAAAAGCTTAATTCGTTTTTCAATGTCCGAATTTTGACAACCCTGTATTTATTAGTTCTTTCCAGATTGTCTTCCAATCGTGGCCCAGGTGTAATAGGTAATAAGCCATTTATAACTTTGTCTTATAATAACTGCTAATGTGTCTATTCTAAGATTCAAAGTACTAAACAATTGCCAAGTTACACAACCTATCCATTATACTCGTATAATTAAGTATCTCTAATTATCTTCTAAGGCATTTCAGTTTAATGCATTTCACTTAAATAAAAATGATAAACTGATTAGACCTACAGTGACCTCTGTCCATCCATCCAACAGTCTTTCAGCGTCCACTGTTGGACATAGGTTTCCCCCAATTTACGGCAGTCTGATCGGTCCTGAGCCTTATAAATCCAGCAGATACCCACTGTCTTCTTTAGGTCGTTGGTCCACCTGGTCGGGAGGCGCCCTGCGCTTAATTTTCCGAGGCGTGGTCTCCATTCGGGGACCTTTATCTAATCCCTACAAATATAAAAGCGAAAGTAACTATTTCTGTCTGTCCGTCTGTTACGCTTTTACGCCTAAACCGCTGAACCGATTTTGATGAAAGTTGGTACAGAGATAGAGTTGACCCTTAGGAAGACCTTTATAACTGTATCGTATATTTGCAAGAAATACTCATATAGCAAAGGGTAGCATTTTTACTTCCACCCACCACCACGACCACGCAGATGAAGTCGCGGGCAAAAGTTAGTAATAGATATATGTATAAATAATGAAGAGTTTGTTTGTTTGAACGTGCTTATCTCAGGAACTACTAGTTTGAATTGAATCATTGTTTATGTGTTAGAAAGTCCATTTATCGAGGAAGGCTATAGACTATACAACATCAGGCTACGACCAGCAGGAACTGAGCATTACAAAGAAAATAAATGTTACAAGTACGGAATTCAATATTAGTTACTTTTCTCTTCAAATTAATTGTGAAACCACGGGGCAATATTATACTATTTTACAAAATGTATGTCGGGTCTGCCAGTGACATGATAATAATGCTTACAGAATCATATATATGTAATTATATTATTAAATTATTATCGGTCTGTGTTTTTCCATAAAGAATAATTTTATTATTAGGCACGAAGTTAATATTATTTCCACAAACCGAGAGCTCTATATTCCTAAATATCAGAAAGATCTATCGACCTTGTCCAGACCAAGGACACGAAACCTTCGCATGAATTTTACCAAATAAGCAAACCTGAAGTATGTCTGAAATTTATGGAATTCATATCCTGGCGTGCTGGAGAAATGAGGGCACAATGTCGTTTGTGGCGGGCTGGTACATCCTTGGGTTGATACAGGGTTAAATTAAGATTCTGTTACAGGGTTAACTATTCATAGCCCAGTGGCTTGCGTCGCTCCTAGTGATGGGTGACCGCTATGCTGGGTGAAAATTCAATGAGGCATTTTTCGAAACTTGACGAATTTAGACCAGTACTAAATGTTCTTGAGCGTTTCCGTGTATCAGAGGGCACGCAAATACGAAGCGGTTATTTTAGTTAGATAGCTGTTCTTAACTATTCGGGTGACTAACACTTTGGGAGCCACTGTCCTCTTCATCAATCCCTATTGGAGCAGTGGTGGCATGTGATCTAGGCCTCTTAGTCATGTGGCGAGCTTACTGGGCCATAGTGTTAACAGCAATTTGAAATATGTTCACAATTAGAAAGAGTATATGAAAAGAAATATTTTAGAACCAAACACTAGTAAAAACAAGGTTAATTTAAATATTTTAAAATCCAAGTTTTAATTATAGATCCCTAATACTAAGAAATATATAAAATTTTGTAACTGTATCAATCATTACGGAATTATCTTGCCTGGAGCCAATCCTGAACGTAGTATCAGGTCACGCTAATATTTAAAATGCGTTGTCATCAGGTCGGAACGTTTATGAAAAATTTCACATCCGTAGTATAAGAAGAAGTGGGTCTAATTAAGCTTGCAAGGTTTAACCCGTAACAAACAAACATACTAACATACTAATTAATATACAAACATACCCTGCAAGTTAAATAAAAGCTTGTAAAATCTAAATGCACAACCGTCCGCTTTTCCGATTATTAAATACGTATAACCCTTGTAAGAAAGTTCGTCGAAACTGGTCAAGGACGACGTGCGCAGGCCAGTCTTGAGCTGGTTTCAGCTTGGTGTGACCTTACAACGGAAATACAGTACAGTCATGGTAATGTTAACTTGTGCTTTCGCGAAGCGTTAGGCTCCTGAAAGCTTTACGGTATTTTAAACGAGCTTATATTAGCTTAAGTTTTCACTTCACCCTCTGTCGACAGGCAGGTTGGTCTAGTGAACCTTACTGCTGCACCGAAAGTCGTGGGTTCGATTCCCATCCAGGCCAAACTGTTCTGTAATGAGCAGGAATGTTTGTCCTGTGTGTAGTATGTATTTAAAAATATATGTATGTTAACAGTTGCCTGATGACCATAGTACAAGCTAATATTTAGTATGGAGTCAGATGGCGTGTGTGAGTTTTCCAAGGAAATAAAAAAGATATACATATAAGGGAATCTTACAACATATATTTTTTGCCTGACAATTGTACACGTGTACAAGTCTGAGGTTATTACAAAATATTTTTATGTACTCGTGTTTTTTTAATTATTTTAATGTCCTTTGGTTGTATGTAAATGAGGTTATTGATAATGTTTAATTTTCAGCTTTTTCTACTTCCTAACCCGTACAACTGGAGTAGTAGGCCGTCAGAGGCGACTGACTTGCCCTGGATGACGGATGTATTACTACCATATCAATGATCCCTATTATTAACCTGGCTAACAAATTCTTCTTTATATCGGTCGTCAAATTGTGTTCCATTATCTACATAGTTTATTTGCTAATTTACTAACAATTAACATAAATAAAACTACATATTTTATTTTCTAGACATTTGCTTGATTGACTGTTAAAAGAGACAAAATCGTTTATTCAAGGGAGTTACTAACTTTTACAACGCACTTTATTATAACTTAACAATAATATATCTATAATAATAGAAATTTAATTAGACAATTATAAATAATAACAGTATCCTCCGACAAGGTCCACTGGGATATACTGGTTTTCAGTGGTGACCCCAGTGGTGACCCCAGGCATCGGTAATTGGTATTCTAAATATCACTTTAATATTGCCATGACTCATGTTCTAACTTCTGAACACCCAGTGCTCCTGGATAATCACCGTTCCCTTTTAAGGCACTACAGGAACAGAGGATACATTACACACTCTCAAGTGGATTCATACAACTATTCACCTAACTGAGGTTGTATTTAAAATAACCTATATCATCACGATTGTGACGCGTTAAATTCTCTCTGTTGTGCCCAGGTCTTCTCTCGTAGTGCATATAGGCAAGAACACATCTTAAAGACCTTTCAGGAGTGCAGGTTTTCTTATCATACCTTCCCTCACCGAAGCAAGTAATAAATACGCACAACTCTTAAAAATAATCAACAGTCGAGGGGCCAATGTTCAAACCGTCGACTGCACTAGACCAGTGCCAGGCTAACAAAATATAAAATTTATTCATAAAGAAACCATAACTTAGGTATCAGGATTGAAACTTTTGATTGACATCGTTTTTGAAATAGCCGATAAACGAACAGACGGTACGATTTGACGCTGGTTATGGAGATTAACGTTACCAGGTAGGGAGTCCGCAACAAATTGCTAGCCAGCAAGGAAGTGATACCTGCACACGCGTAGACAATGATAGAAAGGAAGCAGTATATTAAAGCAAACGGTGATATATATATTCCAATAACTCAAGACATCCAATATCCAGAACCCAAGATGACCAATATCCAGAATCAAAGAATGGGACGTGGTATGTAGAGGCAGTACGATGACTAAAGTTGACTGCCATCTAGATATTGTGGCAAAACATTTGCTGTATCAGCAAATGACCCCCAAATATTTTCCAGAAATTCCTATAACAGAATAATACGGTGTAAGCGCCGTGCACACAAAGCCCTTCGGAACAATGTCGTCCTTGACCCCGGCGAGGTGACTCCAGCCACCTCGGTAGACCCACCCTCATGTTAGTCATCACAGACAATGGCTTCGTCACCTCGAAAGGTCCTATGAAGGTTGCTCACCACCACACGCCATGCCTCGTCATCCGTGTGTAACATTTGGTTCTTTGTTGACCTAAGTTTAATGACAAGATTTGTTCACAATTTTGGAGTGCTGGCACAGAAATATGTGATAATTTTATGCAAATTATAAATATCATAATTGAAAAGAGTGGCTTTGTTGTTCAAAAACCTCTGTTTGACTGTTTAGTTAAGTGATAATATTGTCGCGACCTTTTTTAATTTAATCTGCATTTTGTATGGAAATAAGGGTACAATTATGTCAAGCTCCAAACTGCAACTCAAGGCTTACCCACACATAAAGAACACCTTTATACGCGAAGATTAATATCAATAAAAGCAAGTGCAAAAATGATATGTAAATACGATAATATGCTTGTGTGGGTAACGAATGACCTTGAGGTGCATTTTAAATGTTCATAGACTACATGTGTGGCAGCGGGAAAGAGTTGTGTTAGCATGGTCTGGATGTTGATGATCAAAATTTGGCTGTTAATTAACAAGTGTAATGTCACTCACATACTAGAGAGGAACACATTGACAACCTTGAAAATAATGTTAATCAAAAATGTTTAAAAACACAAGTTATAATTATAGATCCATAATACAAAGAAACACAAAATGGCATAACGATATTGTTAATTGTTGAGGAGTTCCCTTGTCTGGAGCCAATCCCAAACGTAGTATCAGGCCAATATTATTGTAAAAATGCATTGTCATCGGGTTGAAAACTTAATTTTCAGCTCCGTAGTGTAAGAGGAAGTGTGTCTAATGAAGCTTGCAAGGTTTGACTCGTAACAAACAAATATACTAACATACCAATATAAAAACATACACTGCAAGTTAAATAAATGCTTGTAAGACATTCTATCATAATTGAGAATCTTAGTAACAATACATTACCAACAAAGATCTTCCTTAGATATAAATAAAAATTGTGATCGGTGTAAATTGGATGTAGAAATAAAAATAAAAACTGGTGTTAATTATTTACTTTACGTATTTAGAGAAATGGTTTAGTGGACATATTAATTAGAGAAAATCAAGTTTTATTTATTTATTATAGTAAATTTGATTAAATATCTATATTATCCTTAACAACAGTGGAAGTTAGTAAAACAACAGAAATAGAGTGTAATTGGTTAAAGCAATAAATGAATTTGTGAGGATAGCTTACGGGATGATGCCGTGATAGTCTAGTGGATTGAACTATGAGCTCTTGAACGGGGGTCCTGCGTTTAAACCCTGTGCTGCGCAAGTTACATTTTCAAAGTAATATGCGTATCAGAAGTTGGTCATCACTTACTACGGTGAAGGAAGACATCGTGAGGAAACCTGCACTCTTGACAGTTCTCCATAAACTTCTGAAAGGTGTGTGGAGTCCATCAATTTGCAATTTGCAGTAGTGGGACAGTTACGGGTTGCAATTATTTAATTATTTTTATATATTTCATAGCATTTTTAAATATATTAAATAAACTTCGAAATATATTGAGTATGTATGTATTTCATTTTTTTACACCTAACATATAAAAACATACAGTTTATCAGAGAAAAATATATTATTCATGGAAATCGAACCCGCGACCCTCAGTTTACCAGTCCAGTTTACTAACCACTAAGTCAAAGGTCCAAAAGAATAGGTACGGCCTATGCTGTACACAAATGCAAATTTTATGCAAAGTAATATAATATACATGATATAAATAAATGCCTCCTCGTGAGTATTGAAATATACGTAATAAATTACGAGAGTCAGTTAAGATAACGATCCAATAGTATTGTTGATGTTAGTGGGACCTAATGACATGTGTTGTCTTTACTATACTATTGTCTAAGTTTTACCGTTTACTTTGTTTCCTTGTATATTAATATTATAGTCAAGTTTCGACGAATTTTTTTTGATACAATATACCAATTAATTTTAAGAATATCTACAGTAATTCATAGTAGATAATGCATGTTGGACTATTCATGTTGTACTGCTCAACTTTGTGTTAAATTTCAGTTGATTTCAATAGTCTTCAATGTTCACACCGATACAATTTTCTACCTTCAAATTACTAACTAATTTTAATGTAAAGTGGGTACAATATATTAAAAATTAAATATCATTTGAAACTTTTGACCGGTCTAACGGAATGTTAGAATGTAGAGTGAGGAGCTTTTCTGTAAAATTAAGTTCAGTTGGGCAAAAGGCGGGCGGCGCTCGGAGGCTCGGCGGCCGGCAGCGGCACGAGCCTTTTATAAGTCGGAGCAATATCCGCGGCGCACACTTGCTCCTAGTCGCGGCCGCGGTAGGTTGTGCACAGCGCACTACGATCGCGCGCTATCCGCACACGTTTTCTTTGAAATTTCGCGTAATTGCAAAGAAAAGAGTGAACATCGCGGAACTTTTGGTGACTCGAGTGCCGGAGTGCTTCCACGTTTTTTTACCGACACGCCCTATGCAACGAAAAGAGAATCAACGCACTGAAACTTCGAACGTGATCGTCAGTGAAAGACTTCCATGTTTCAAATTGTAAGGATTACGTGTGGCCGCCCGGAATACATTACAGGCATGTAAGTCATTCCATTTTTGTTTTATTATATTTGTCTTAGTACACCCACGAGGTCATAATATATTTTTAGTAGGCCATTGTCAGTAGTTACATATTTTGTTATTGACTTGGTCATAAGAAATCGAGTTGGAAATAAACACAGATTGCAGCAAACACCTTAAACCAATATCACCTGCAATTCACTCCTGTTGAAATATTTGTTTGCGTACACAATAAAATCAGAACGTTAGTTACAAAACAAGATATTTAATAAGCTACACATAGAGACTGCCTAGCTAGCGTTATCAGATAAATTCGGTGGATAACGCCATTATACTGTGATAACACCTGATCTTTTGAGCATGTGTACTCATATGTACATTCTTTAGTACAGATACGGCTTTAGTACTCTGTATCAGCTGATTGATAAACGAGGAGATATTCTGGTAGTCCATTTTAATTTCAAGTTGTTAACTTTTAGTTACTATGAACTATGAATGTATACAAACAATGTGTCAGTACAGCACAGTACAGGTTAGAGCTGCTGAGATGAGGAAGTATTTTGTACAGGCAGGGTATGAATGAAGACGAGGACAACACAACGGTAACCAGACATTATTTCAATATTAAATATTGCTTTCATTGTTGACTCAGATAGACTCGTTTGAACTTTTTATACTTTTAATTTTTTTTCTGTCAAATTTAGTTGGCACTTTATTTTCAAATTAATGTAGCATTTTAAAATATTTTTTTTTAATATAAACTCTAACTTATTTGAAAACGTATGCAATATTTCTTGTCTGTAATGTTAACCGTTGAGGATTTCTTTCAAAAGAAAAGTTAGAGAGCTTATAAAAGTTCGGATGCAGGTAACTGATTTGCAAGTTCAATATTGTGATGTGGCCAGTCATGCAACCAGCGGTCATAATAAATTTTAGTCGTGTTTAGCATTCATTAAACCACCCTGTTGAACTCACTCGTTTTTTCACTTTGCAGCGACTGGGTTAAATGAAATTTTAACTCTATATAAAAAATAATTAATGAAAAATATTGCAAAAATTTTATTTTAAATATTAACCTTACTAACATGGTAGTAAATTCCAGTTCAATAATACCTACATTGCACATTTAATAAAAAAAACTTAACAAAGAGTCATTAAGATTGGATTTTGAGAAAGTTATATTTGTTGCATTTTTCAAACTAAATACTCCAACCGTAGTGTTTATAATAGAAACAAAGAAATGATACCAAGTTCATAGACGACATTGTAGTTACGAGTGTGGTCATCAGGTGAGATTGATAATTAGCAGTGTGTACAAGTGGCCGGAAGCAGGAAGAGTCTCAGGGTCGAGCAGAATCTGCTCGGCAGCCCCGGGAGAGTGACAGCTGCCTCATTATTATTCCAACGTCTCTCGCAGTCTGCACACATTGTTTTGTTCTCGATGCATTTACTGATCGCTGTCTGGACTTTGAAGTTTAGGAGGAACAAGGGGTTTTGAAAAGAATAGATTTTTTTTAAACTTTTGTCTGTGTATCTGTATGGTAGTCTATGGTCGATGATTTGAATGCAGGTTTCACTGATGACTTGGATCAACATTTTTATTGTCTTCTATTCCTTATGTTTTGTAAACTAAACATTTATTTGTAATTATATTTTGTTTTCTTTAAATTAGTTAACAAATAGATGAAGTAATGTCATTTTCAAAAATACCGCAGCCTTTATGTATCAGGAGTATGATGTTACTGACCTCTATCGTACTGTATTTTTTTTTTTCTCGACTCGATTAAACTTGTAAAGACACCAACGAATGACAAAGTCATTAAACATTGAACACACTATACACTAATATGTTGTCCTGTGTCTTTTCACTCAACAATGTTACAGGCTACAATCAGCTGCTCAAATGAAGAGTCCACACAGTTTTGACAATTTAGTGGGAAACTCTAGGTGTAATGTTTCTTCGCAATATTTTTTAAAACAAGTAATAATGGAATTGTATATGTTATAGTAGTATATATATATAGTATATATTAAATATATTTGGACAACACACACACGACCATCTGACCCCAAACTAAGAGTAAATTTTTATTATGATGATCAGACAACTGATAAACATGAATATGTTTTTTATATAGATATTTTTTATACACAGACACGCAGACCAAATATTCCTGCTTGTCACAGAAAAGTTTGACCTAAGTGGGAATCGAACCCACGACTTTCGGTGCAGCAGTCAAGTTTACTAACCACTAGACCGCCTGTCAAATAATAACAAGTTTGTTTACTGATTTAGTTGTACTAGTAAGAAACTGGCAACGTAACGTCCGTTGAGGTTATTGTCTATAAGGTACATTACGTCACTTTGTCACCGAGCACACTGGGTTTTCCCTCCAACAACTTTTTATCCATTATACGCCTCAACAAATAACTTAATTCAGATAACAACGATGGTCAATAGATCTCAACAAACCTGGCGAACTAATTACATAGCGTTTTACAAAGGATGAATATAAAAACGTATCTAATTCCAGAACTTTTATTTACAGTTGCGTTAAATGTAGTGTAAAAAGCAAACGGCGTCAGCTTAATAATATTGTTATTTTTTTCAGTTCAATATATTTCTGGAAGTTGTTTTCCGACTCCAAGTACTAAAGTTTTCTAAAGAATAAGCTACAGTGCTTCGGAGGCCAATAAATCCTTCTCGGCAGATAGCCGTTTGATATTAAACCGTCAATTAAAACAAATATACATATATGAAAGTTAGAAGCTACTGTATATTTCTCGGCACTGGTTGTACAGATAGCAGCCTTAATAAAATCGGTTTCGAACAAACTAAATATCCAAGTATTTTATCGTTGAAAACGCAATATGATCTAAATAAGTTATCGTATTTGACGCTATATTAATTCAATGTTATTGTTAGAAAACGGCTCTCTCTGTACGGTCAGATTGATTAGACACTCATTATTTAATTTCACAAACCATAATTGGGAACAGGTTTTCGGCGCAAATTTTATTGCAATACTTGTTTATAAGGTAAGAGGTGTATAGAAAAAGTTTGTTTAGATGAAGTGAGGTAAGATCTGAAGCCAATGTCGGTGAAACCTCGGTTACCTCGCCGACACGCTTCGGTGAGCGGAACATTGCTGCGACACCACCGCCGACAGGCGACCACCGCTGACCACTGCCGACCATTGTCGACCACCTGCGGTCGATTTTTAATTAATGATATTTGATAATTTATCGTGGTAATACAGAATCCATTTTCCTTTTCTCTTCCTCCGCATTCTGTCGCCCGTCCTGGAAGCGGTATTCTGTTGGTGTGTCTGGGGCTTATTGATATTTTAATGATAATATTGTTCTCTTCATCTTCGTTATCTCCACCTCAACCAGCGGTTTCATTACTTCCATATGGCGATGAGCACCACCAGGTGACCAGTCTCATCCCTTGCCTGTTTGAGACATAGAAAACCATGATGACCTGCAAGACTATTTTATGATATTTTAAAGTTTCTCTATCTACTTTAATCAGCTTCTGTAGCGGTGGTATTGCTTCCAGTAGGTTGGGCTTTGTCTATCCAATTCTGTTGTGTCGATAATGTACATTGTATTCCACCAACCCGGCCGGCTACCAACCTCTTTCCCTACAGTCGACTGCAGGTGTTTCGGTGTTGCAGTGATAAATAAAGCTAATCCCCCGCTTCTGTTGATCGCCAAAGACTACACCATCCTTGTTGTTATTTCATAAATATTGCTTTCATCTGTTTGTCTGTTCGCTTACATCATTACTCGGACGGAACGGACAATATTGACCAGTTTCAACAGAAATCATCGGTCTTTATTGAGTTTGTTAGATGATATCAGTTATGAATGAAGTTAAATTATAAGTTAATTAATTTTATTATTGATTGATACGAGGTATCCAATCAAGGTATTTATGTATGTTTGTCCTAAACACAAACGATTTCTCGATGCTTTATTGTTGTATCAATACAAACATCGATATAGAATTATTCGCGCGTAGAGTTACATAATATACAGAAAATATTAATGTTATTAATACACCAGTAGCTCTGTGTAACTGTCAGTTATAAATAATGGATTATAAGATTATAAAAATAAATTATTGAATCATCAGTAATCTTTTATATACACGCTCCAGTAGTGGAGTTCATGCCCATAATGTGAATTATTTATCCATACTAATAATAAAGAGAAAAGTTTTGTATTTTTATATGTTTGTAATAAATAAACTCAAAAATTACTAATCCGATTTCAAAAATTCTTTCACCTTTAGAATACTTCATTATCACTGAGTGACATAGGCTATAGAAATGTCTAGAAAAAACATAGTGTAAAATAAATAGATAATAAAATGATGAACCGGCGGGTGGCGGGCCGCGTGTGAGCGGAGCGGGGCGTATGAAAATGTATTAAATTGGCCTCATCATACATTCGCAAATAATTCACATATGGCAAAGGGCAGTATTTGACCCACCACCCACCACCACGGCCACGCGGACGAAGCCGCGGGCGAAAGCTAGTAGTAAATAATATAGGTAGACATGTAATATTTATTTTAACAGCTGAAAAACTAAACTGTGTAAATGAACTACACTAGTTATCACCTAAATGAACTGTAAATATGTACATAAGTTCAATTTCATAATGGAACTATCTCGCTATGATTGTTTGAGGCTCCGTCACTCAAATGTACCTGATCTGGTACCTGTCTTACAATTCCTCCCTGACGTATCAAGAACTTGTCCAAGTGACACATCTACGTCTCCTCCATTTCTTCAGGATCAATAACGCACTGGCTCATGTGATTCGACAACGACGAATTATTAGACCTTTTCTATTTTATAATTCTAGTCAGCACTTCATCATCCTTGCAACCCACAACTATCCCACTACTGGGCTCAGATCTCAAGTCACAATAAGGGGCACAGGCCATAGTGACCTTTGATAACTTTATGGACAACTCTTAGGAGTGCAGGTTTCCTCACGAAGTTTTCGTTCACCGGAGGAAGTGATAATAAACTTGGAATACGCACATCATTTTGAAAAAAGAAAAAAGTAGTGCGCGAATTTAAACCCAGGACCTCCCGTTCGAGATACTAACGTTCAAACTACTACGCCTTTACTCTAAGAACTCGGCAATACTAGCTTATGTTATACACAGGTGACACTGTGGTGTGTTATCTGTCGGAGTGTGCTCGTACACGCGACAAGCCCACTGCCGAACTGGGTCAACGTCATCGGTTAGTCACGTCGATTGCTATCTCAGCGTTCGACTGATTGCTTTCCACATGAACAGTTGCTTCACCGGGAAACTGTTCCGTTTAATAACTGTATTAAACTTATTTAAATAGATTTTTTGTTTGTAATTCTACTATTATTATAAATATTTGTGAGGATGGATGTTCCTCTTAGACACAACTGAACATTTTTCCTTTTTTTTTACAAACGCCCGCAAAGTTCCAGGTTGTGGTATACATGTAGCGACAGGTGGTCACTCTCTATGTACTCGTCCGTGCTGCCAGCAGCCACTCGGCGGGCGCACTTAGAGATGAATTGAAAAAGAAATATGAATTAGAATGATGTTATTGTAACGTAGGAATCACACATATGCTTTTTTATATTAACATAACACGCGGGCGAAACCGCGGCCGGAACTAGGAAAAAAATGGATCCCTGATTTGTTTAATATTATGTGATCAATTATATAAATACATGTATATATACATATATATGTAACCGAATCAGAACGTAACCAATTGCGTTTTAAATTCACCAATACGTGTCTATAATATTGGTTTTAATCATTTTATTATAATCTGATATCGGAGCCAACCGCTGCACTCAGACTTGTAAGTTACTTAAATCGCACATTATATAGCTTGTACACAGATTGTTACTAAGGAATAGTTTAAATAACCTTTAATAACAGAGAGCAGCAACAATGGTGATTTCATTTAAAAATAAAATCAACAATTGACAATAAGTAAATACAGATATTTTTATTAAAAATCTTAGTAACTAAGCCTCAGGTAACAGGTTGATTATGACTAAAGTCGCATATAGTTACTGATAATTTGTATGAGTCATAGCGGATATGACGTTTTTACTATTATGACCTCTGTGTACGTAATTATAAAATTAATTAATTATGCACTTATTATCGATTAATATTAATTTAATTACTTTGTTTCAGATTCTAAAACAACGTGCCTTAAAGGGGACATATCAGACGAGAAGACCAATGTTCATTTTAGATCAATATTTGTAGCCGATTGGTTAAGAGATATTTTTACTAAAAATAATGACATATAGCTCAATATAGACAATAATTTTGATACAAATATAGTATTTAAGAACAAATGAGCGTACTTAGATTAAGAGTAAGAGAGAGAATATCAACCAGAAGGATGGCGTTATTTAACTGGAGAAGTAGTTTAAGGATATTATGGAGTATGGCAGCACTCGTCTTCCTCAGCAGGAGCAGTGCAGCGCCGGCCTTCGGAGACACGGACAAGGCTATGGTAAGTGACACTCCATTATGCCTTTCTTACTTTTATACCCCTCGGAAGCTGCCAGGCACCGGCAATAAAAAAATACAATCTATACAATCCTATAGATATAATATGAAAAAAATATCAATAATAAATAAATAAGGATAAAATAACAGGGGTTTAAATATTTATTCATTAATGGTCATGTGAGGACGAATCCTCGATACTGAGGAGGCTTAGAGCTTACTCCTCGGATTAGTGGAGGAATAGAAGTATGTTCAACTTCCATCAGAACATAAGTGCGCTGATCGTGTAACCCAGTTGACATTGAGCCAGCTCACATACGGTAATCTCATCCCTAACTAAGCGTTAGCTTATACAGTCTATTTAAACTCATACTTACATTTTATTCACACAGACACAGAAAAAGGTTCATAGAAAAAATTGTTTTTTTACATAGAGATACAGAAAAAGGTCTCTTTTTATCACAGAAAATTCTTAATCAAATCCACAGCTTCTGGCTTAGCAGTCAGGTTAAACATGACCGTTAGCTAATAGGCCAGTCTAATGAAAGTTAATAAAATCAAACTTTCACGCGACAAGTTTAGTAGAAAGTATCCCAAAACACATGTCTATGTTTATTGTCAGTAACACAATATTAGAAAACATTACATTCATATATGGTAGTGTCACAAAATTACTAGTTATAGTAATAAACAAAATTTGTATATTATTATATTTTTTTTAAACATTAATGATACTGTATTTTTTTGCCTTTAAAACTTTTATAGCAAAGCTAGTCGACACTTGCAGTCTAGAACATTCTCTTCAGGTTTGGAATTTGAGTTTTTAGACTGTACTATAAAAACGGATTCAATTTAACGCCACTAAAATTCGTATTTTATTTTTAACGAAAAGTTAAAATTACAAATAACGGTGCAGCAAAAACTTCATCGGATGAGTAACTGTGTAAATACCGATAAATGAATCGAGATACATCATTAATCGGAATCGGAAATGATCTTGGTTGTAATGACTCATTTTTCTCACTATTTCATTCCTTAAGACGGTGTTACATCCGATTCCTTTTCTGTAGTATCGATAGTAAGGCACACATGTGAATTCATTCATAACCGGCTTATAATGCGACCAAGATAAAGAGACGTTTGATTCGAGTATCTTCTAGTGATAGTGCGACCTTCGCAAATCGTATTAGTAATAAGATTGTGTGAGTCATTGTAAACATGTGTATGTATACATTTTTATTGGTCATTATAGTTGAAAGGCTGCGTCATTAGTGTTGTAGCAACCTATTGGTCGTGATTCAGTGTTTCTTAATATTTGCCTTTAATATTATCACGTGTTGGTATGTTTTATAGTAAATACAACTTTAATTGGTGCATTGACGCAAATTCTCTCAGATTCCAGTAAGGTCACGTATATTCATTGATTTGATATAACCGGAATTGAAACAATTGTTAAGGAAAATGTATATTAGGTACCATTCTATAATTCAGTTGACACGTTAAAGTTACTAGCTTTTTTCCGCAACTCCGCCCGCGCAAACGGGGCAGTTACCCGCTGTCCTTGCATGTCGTGTACAAAGCTATCATTATATCTTCGATCCCGTTCCTCTTCAATTTTCAATAAGGCGGTTGATGTGACCGGTTTCTAAACCACAGCCGTAAAAGTAGTTTAGGGCCCTTAAAAATATTTTTATTAGTACACAGTGCGCTAAATAGCCAAGTAGCATCCTATACCGGTAATATAGGACACGGACATTTTGTAGCAAACGTGCAAATGAGCCTTAACTTTCACCCCGCAACTTTTCATGAATCCCCCTGAGACGAAAGCTGGATTCGGCCCTAAATAATCAAAACGATACTTAATCGAGAAATTGTTAATCGATTTTCAAAACTATAATATGCAAAGATCTTCCATATTGGAAGGTTAAGATAAAAAAAAAATTACCATTAACAAATACAAAACCGGTGGCATATCAAGTGTGATCTAGGCGGAAATGCAAGCTTTATTACATAAACCGTAAGGTCGGTGTCCTGTGGTGACTCAGATGGGCTCGAGAGGAAACTGCATGTCTCGGGTTCTGAGAAGTTGAGTCACCGCCGCCCACAAGTTCTAGGTCATAGAACACCGACCATATCTTGAGGGGAAGACCGCGGTTGCTGCGAGTATGTCGTGTCGTCTTCAGTCATTTGTGTTTTAAAACATGTTTTCAGTTTTATACTGTTTTGGTACAGCTTCAGCATAGCTTGGAACTCCTTAAGCTGATTATTTTTTTAACTCTAAACAAACACACTTTAAATTAATCAAAAAATATCACAACCACACAATTCAAAATCAATAAAAAAATTATAATTTCGAAATTAGCGCAAAAAAATATTATGTTGCTTTCTATTCTTTACCAAAAAACCTTATTATGGTTTTTGGCAAATACATATCTTCTGTACTAGCGTATCTGGTAATAGTGTTACCATACAATCGGCACTGGAGCAGCGTGGCGGACTATACTCTAGGTCAGGAGACGAGGTTACCTGCGGCCAGTAGTAGTGGGGGCCATTAACGGCCTTAAAAATCTGCTTTTTTTCTCTTCTACTTTTTTTTAAATACTAACTTACAATTCATACCTCCAAAAAGTTGGTTCTTGGTGTTTTTTATTGAATCTATGTTTATCCTTACTAATATTATAAATGAGTACTTAAACTACTGAAGCGATTTTGATAAAACTTAGTAGAGTACAATTTGAGGAAAACCAGGCTACTTTTTTATCGAAAAAAGTGTTTAGCGGGTTTGAAATAGGGGACGAATCGAAGATATATCTATACATAACCGTAATGTACTGGATGTGGTGTTGGCTGTTAAACGAGGTGTACAGCGCGGACGTAGTTATAGCAAGCTAGTAGGTTACAAAAACTGCCATGTACCTACCATCTAGACCATTGATAAAAACATAGATTGAATTAAAATTACAGATATATTAGTGTTCGAACAAAAGCAGACGTACAATTGTACCTCTATCTATCAACATATCTGATAATTTCCGCCTGTGTACTTAATAATGTATTGAAATCAGTTTTTATTACAAGCTTTTATTTCACTTACAGTGTATGTTTGTATATTGGTATGTTACTATATTTGTATTAGTATATTACTATATTGTTTGTTACGGGTTAAACCTTGCAAGCTTAATTAGACCCACTTCCTCTTACACTACGGACCTGATATTTTGCATACTGCTTCAGTTCCGATGACAATGCATTTTTATGACAAGCATGACGTGATACTACGTTCAGGATCGGCTCCAGATAAGGGAACTCTTTAATAATTAACAATACAGTTATGAAATTGTGTTTCTTCGTATCGATTAGGGCTTCAAAAAGATTGTGTTTTTAAATCCTTTAATAAAACTTGTTTTTTGACATTCCTCAGCAGTTACTAGGCCGTATTGGTGTTTAAATGGCCTTGTATTGTTACTGGGGTTTTTATTTTAAGTAATAATATATACATTTAATTTTCTATGAGATATATTGATTTGGTGCCTATAAGTAATTGACCAAATCTGACAAGCTCCAGCGGTGTCAAGGTAGCGCCCTACTATCAATTCTCTTACTCAATCTGAATATTTATAATCTCTTATAAAATGCTGATTTATTATTATATTTTGGGTTTTATTTGTTTTGTTAGTATTAACATCCAGTTAGTTCCAACTCTTAACCTAAGGTCAAATTACATTTTCAATATTAGTTTGCACCAAAGTATGATCTGTCATTATATGGAAACATTAAGTGGCTTTTAACTTTAAGTGTCCATTACAAGTAGTTAAAAAATTATCGTTTAGGTATACGATCATTTCCTGTTTCTTGTGTGACTTCGACAACTAATGACACACCCAAAACAATATTTAAACAAATCACAAGTTTGATGTTATGTTAATATGAAAAACATCGAATTACATTAAAACAATGGATGGCCTACTAATGAGCACGGGTTTCGAGGAGGCCTTGTGCATAATATGCAAACTGTACCGCGCTGGTCCATAGCGTTGGTGTGACGGCAGTGGTTTAGCCAACATAACTTTCGAAATGTTTTGCCACCCGAAGGCCTCCAAACGATAACAACCAGGACCGACTGCTTTACGTGCCCTCGGAAGGACGGAAACGCTCATTAATTTATATCCACTAGCAGTCACCCATCCTCCTGATGACCGCGTTCGCTGTTGCTTAACCTCTTCGATCCGAAAAAGCCGAATAGACATGACAATATGTTACGTTATGTATTATAGTAATATCCTACTAAATATATGCGAAAGTTTGTTAGGATGGATTGATGTTTGTTACTCCTTCACGTAAAAACGACTGAACGGCTTTTGATGAATTTTGGTGCAGAGATAGATTACAGTCTCAACTATCATATAGGCTACAATGTAACAAGTATGGACGGACAACATGGACGAAGTCGCAGGCGGAAACTTGTTGGAAATAACTGGGATTTAAAATCGATTTTTATACCATATTAATTGTTTGATCGTCGGCACGATAGGGCAAAGTTTATCAAAGTGTACACAGTAGTGGCTACAAAGGCATCGCAAGTCATCACAAATAATCACCTCAATCTTCATCATCATCAACATTATTATGGTTTTTCCGATACTTTTCTTTAATTGATCTAAACTACGTGATTTTCTGAATATTATCTTACAGAAGATATATAATTTTTTTGTCGATGAAAATTGTAAATCAATTTTTGAGTCACAGATAAGATACTGATGGGATTATTGGCAACAAATTAATGGTGGCGTGATATTTCATCTAGATTGCGCTAGGTAGCGGCTACTATCAGCAAATACCTAGTAATAATTGCTCACATGACTGTTCTACTACTGGACTCGAGTCTCCACTCATCATTTGAGAGATACAGGGTCCACGGACACACACCTTGGACAACTTTATTGGAAACTGGTCAGTGCAGGTTTCACCGAATTTTTGTTCACCGGGGCAAGGGATAATCAGGATACGCGCAGGACTCGAACCCAAGCCCCATTCGATAGACCTAGTTCTCGCGCTACCTTTACAGCAAAGCCTACGGAGATATTTAAAAGTCATCTAGACAAATAACGAGGTTTATTTAAAATATTTAAAAACACAAGCTTTAATTATTAATCCCTAACAGAAAAATTTCGTAACTGTTTTGTTAACCGTTGAGGAGTTCCTTTGTGTTGAGCCAATCCTGAACGCAGTATCAGGTCATGCTTGTCATAAAAATGCATTGTCATCGGAACTGAAACAGTCTGCAAGACTTCAACTCCATAATATAAGAGGTAGTGGGTCTAATTAAGCTTGCAAGATTTGACCCGTAACTAACAAATATACTTATATACAAAGATACACTGCAAGTTCAATAAAAGTTTGTAAAAAATTGTCCGGATTGTCCTCTGTAAGCTATTGACGTAAAATAACCGGTATGAATATAATTAATAATATTGAGTATAGACGTCTATCGAGTCGTTTCTAACATGTCATGTGATTGTGAACTGTTACTTGGGATTTCCGCCTGAAGTTACGGAGCGTCGAGTTGAAATAGTTAATTTCCTTCACAACGTTATCGGCTGACGATGCCAATTTTAGTGCGTATAATGGTAGGAGATGTCTGGATGTTAACGCTTATCTATTTATATTTCTTACCAAGTAACATTTTATATGTACGTATGTTTTTGCTTAACTGTTTGATTGGTTTCCTTGGAAGGAGTTTTACTGTCGAATGAAATTATTTTCGTGAGATTCAGTTCCACCACTAGTTGTTCACTATCGCCTTCATTAATACTGGGACAGTGTGGTAGAGTCTGCTTTAAGCGTAATTAGAAGAGACCCATGCTGTATGTGATGTCTTTATGTCTGAAAGCCAAGCCACGATTTTGCCTTGATGACCAATTGTAACGCAAACTTTAAGCCTACGTTGGATGAACCGATCCATGGTAAAATATGAAGCGCAAATGGAGGCAAGGCAAGTATTGAAATGCAGAGTCCGTTACTAGGATACGGAGCAGCCTGCAAGCGAACGTCGTGCGTACTTCATTGGATCGGATCACGAATCCAAATGAAGATGATAGGCATAAAAGAAACCTTTAATATTATGTTATTTTACGGGTACTCACGATATATGTTTTTCACGTCGATATTTCGACTTATAAACGAAAACATCGTGCGTATCAGATCACTCACGATATATGTTTTTCGCGACTATATTTCGACCTATAAACACAAACATATATCGTGAGTACCCGTAACATAATAGGACACAGCCCACGATTAATCGAGTTTAAAACCTTTTATATTTCAACATAACCAAAGAAAATCGACTACAAATTACATCAACGTACCCAAAATGAAGACATAAACGTAGTCGACAGGATTTAACAAAAATAATTACGGGTAACTCAAAAACTACTCGTTAGATGTCGTCAAATTTACATAGGACCAAGTGAAAATTACCAGCACTCCAGAGAACCATCAAAATCGGTACACCCGATAAAAAGTAACGAGGTAACGGACTTAAAAAGGAATACAGTTGAACCTCCTTTATTTAAATAAGTTTAAAAATGTAGGTCATTGCACTTAGCCACGTGGTGCGTAGTTGTCGCCTCACTAAAGGCATTTCCTGTCATTTTCAGTACTGTACAATACTACCGTACCCTTGTATAGAAGGTCATTCTCCTGACAAATGCTTGAGTGTAGAACAATAGCGCCAGAAAGTGCGAGGAACCTGCCCGAACCTTTGTTGTCATTCTTGCCGATCGATTAATTCAATATAAAAATTCGCCTCATGTCCTGTAAGCAGAGTTCTCTCGTTAAATTTCCTACGCGGTTCCGAGCAATGACCTCCAGGAACAAACATACAGCACTATACTAGTGATCCGTCCAGGCTTCACTTTGAATATTTGGTTACATGCGGAGGGAGCCGACCGCTAGTTTGAGCCGCGCGACTGATTTATAGATTTGGACGACTTTCTCCCACTCTTCGTTGCCCCACCTTCGCCGTTAATGTAGCCCATTTTACTCAGGGATAATTTAACATTCTAATGTTAAAAAAAATAGGAGATATGTCCAGCAGTTACTGAATTTATTCGTTACAAACATACAAAAACACATTCCAATTTATAATACTAGTGTAGATATTTTTCAAAGTATTACATAAATACACGTGTTCAAATCATATGTGCCAGAGCACACGCCACTGGGCAAGTAATATAATTATGTTCAAATATTTAAGTTTATATATATTTTGGTATCAAAGTTATGTACGATATTCATTGATCAATTTGTACAGTACACATTCATTACACTACTCATATAAGTAGCAATATACATACATCTGTAACCAACAATAATATGTACTAAGGTCATCAATCGTGACTGTTACTGGCTGACACTTAATAGACTAAAAGAGACATAAAACTTTGAATATATCTATATAATTATATATTAGTGATTGTATACAGATTGCTTATATTCAATTCAAGTACCTGCACTCATAGGTTTTGAAAACTAAATCCAAAACGGTTCAAAAAAGTGTTGAATAAAATTTAAAATACAGTCGAAAATAAATTAAACATAAAGTGAAAGACAAGAGAAGGATAATGGATTGGAAGGGAGAATAAGAAGAGTTCGCAGAGAGTGTCCAAAACAACTAAAGAACTTCTTGGAATGGAATGTAATTCATACATTACTTAAAATATACCGGCACTTTTGAGTCACAACAAAAAGGCCACGTTTACTTGGCATAACATAATAATATGTGTGTGTCGCTTACGTCTTTAAGACACACTGTACCATGGTAGGAGGGGGATTGAACAAGATCTGCATACCTAACTGTCGCTTATCTGCCTTTTGGTACGAGATTTGGGCGTGAGTCACAGTTTCTCGGATCGGGCCACGGGTCTACACCTTGTCACGAGATAATCGTGACCAGAAATTTCACGTCAACAACGCCGTTTCTAGTCACGAACCCCGCTCCTGGGAAACGTCCTCGAGATATCATCAATTATAACTGTTAGGAAAGTTCGCGTTACAAACATATTGTAAACAAAATTCCGAGAACAAAAACGGCCGAGGGTGTAAAACTTGCCCATTTAGATGATCTTAATATTTTCGTGTAAACAGCTTCATAACAAAAGATATGCGCGACACGTCGAAAAAGCGATGAAGATATAGAGGCGAGAAGCGAGACGACCGATAATACGTAACCCCAAATCCTCGGCTGATGACCGGGTCACCTCGAAAGTACCGTAACTTGGTACTTTCAGTACAGATGGTGATTGAAATGTTACAAAGAACGATGGTGAGGTGACTCATTTTGATTTTCTGTGTAACGCGGATTGTCATTTCAACATGGAAATCTATAACTATCCCACTGCTGGGCTGGGGTCTCCATTCATAATGTGACGTACAGGTCATAGTCCACAACGCTGGCCCAGTGTGGATTGGTGCTTCACACACATTTAAGAACTTTATCCACAACTCTCAGAAGTACAGGTCTCCTCGGGTTATTTTTCTTCACTCAAGAAAACTATAAACATCTTCTCATAACTTTAAAAATTAGTCGCCCAGGGTTTGAACCCCGGACATTCAAGAGGCCAACAAACCACTACGCTATCACGGATTGTCATTTACTAGCGGCATATTAATGTCGTAGGGGCATGCTCGTCACGCACGCAGGAAGCGCTCGGCGACCTTCACCAGCTCGCCACGGCCACCTCTCATCACTGTTCATTGTTCACCCCGTGCTCGCGCCACACAATGACCGACCTCTTCCACGCCAGTTCTCATGTTATAGACAGCTTGTGTGAGGAGTAGCCAGGCCGTTTTGTCTTATTTTTAACTTTTCAGGAATGGTGGTTGATATTTGACGTTCATGAGTTGAAAAACATGTGCAACGTATGGAGACACTATTTTCCAAAATCGACAGAATTTTTCTTATAGAACTGTTTGACATAACGAAAAAAATATACTCTTTTTATAATGTCGTTAAATCTATTATTCTGTAAGTATTCTACATATAAGTATAAACCTATAAGTTTTCCTTTAACATGCACTGCGTCGTGTACATTGAAACAGCGGAAACAATCTTAGAGAATTGATCGTTTGGGCCTACGGGAAAAACGCATTAAATTATCATTAATGACAATTACCTATTATTTCCTTTGATTCTTGACCACAAAATGACTACATTTATCCTGTGTAGTAAACAAAATATAGTCGTTGGAGAGTTCGAGTTGACAAACAATACAGTCTATAATATTACGCCGTGTATTGATACACGTGTTGATTAAGATGATTGGCAATCAGTCCATCATTATCTGAAAGGCAACACAATGTGCCTCCGTACACGTGACAAACGTGATTACGGTGGACAAAGACCGTAGTAAAAAGAAAAAAAACATTTTCTACATTTTCCTGGAGAAAAATGGTAGGACGCACGCGATACATTATATTTTAATGTTTTGACAATCGCTTCATAATTGAAACTAATGACGGTGACAATTATTTATTGCGGTTGCATGTGCGGATGAATAGGCGATCTGGTGACGGTCTGGTGGCGGCTCGTGGTGGCGGCTCGTGGTCGTGGTCGAGCGGAGACTGTTGTACTCCGTTTGTCTCATCCGTACAAATATTTTAAATAATATTTGTATCAAAGTAATCCTTTAAAAATGGATTTTTATCTTTTTTTGTTATTTTTTCAAAACTCCGTAATGAGTGACATTAAAAAATTTGTCCAGTTGAACCTTTCGTTGGGTATAAGATTTTTTAACCATACAATCAAAAATCTTTTTGGATCGTATTGTTTTTTTATAAAAATAATAATTAGAGCGTATCCTTTTTCTATTTTTCCGTTCGCAATGTGGCGCAAAGGCTCTCTATGTGTGCCATACTATATAGCAGTAATATTATGCCAACGAAATGGTAGAAATATTAAAATAAAAATTACCTACAATTATATTTCTCAAATTATGATCAATTTCCAATGTCCCCATGCACAATAAGTTGAGGCGTGTTATCGTATTTCTTCTTTTTCTTAAATAACATTGACGGTGTCAATCACACCTAGGTATAAAGAATAAATACAGACTGACAATCCTATTTGAATATTTGATGCGTAAAATGTGTTTCCCCTGCAATGATTATGTTAAATGTTATTCTTTGTTGGCTGTAGCCAGCAACATTCCTAAAACCGCTCACGTTCTCTTGTAGCAAATAAATTGTAATAAATTGGTGTTATTACAAGTCGAAGCCGCACGGGGTTCATCGGAGGCGCGTGTATAATGTTGTCGGTACATGATGTTATGCGAAAACTATTATATAATTGTAATAACAACATTTACCATCAGGAATGGGAGCTATCTGAAGTTATTTATTTATGGTTCAAGGTACGTAGGTACTGCTATGTGCATATAACCGCGGTTACCCGACAAGTGATAAATCAAAATATGCGACGCGATGGGGCGTACAAATTTCAACCTGTCCAATCAGGAAGATTTTCCGAAAGTGTCGTGGGTAAACAAGCAATATTAATCGGAGTGTCGGATTACGAGAGTCTTCCGATTAGACCGGGTCTGGATTACCGAAATTTCATAGTATTGACTTTACTAAATCCGTCTAATGTACCAATATTAAACGGTTTTTATATACTATATTAAACCTTTTAAAACACGTGAATGAATTCAATTTGTAATGGTTAAATTATACATACTTTTACTACCGAATCTATATTTAAATCAGATTTGTTTGATGTCTCAAAAACATTTAAACTGGTAGGGCTGTCAGCCTGTTAATTTATGTTTTTTAAATTAAATCTAAAAGCCGACTAGCCAATTATCATCGTATATAAGTTCCCGCGAACCTCAATCAAGGTATACACACATATGTATGTCTTTAAATGTTTGTCTATATGTATGTGTTTCAATTTATAAGTCATCATATATTTCTCATAATTTTAAATCTTTTTTGTATTAATATCGATAAGTTCAGTTTACGGCTGTCAATTTGTCTACTATTTAATTTATATCTGGATATTTATATTCAGTTACTCGTAGTCGTATATATATATATTTATCTACTCTATAGGGTAGAAAGTACATTAAATTTTTGTATGAGTATGTTTCTCTGAATAAAGATTTTTTTTTTAATTTGAAGTTAATAATGAAAAAAAAAAAAAACATTGGCAATTTAGAAACGGTTAACGGTTAACGTTTGTACATTGTCGTTAAAATAGGTTTAGAGGGCTCTCAGGGACAACGAAATTAATGAAATATTAAATACAATGTTATTGTATTTTAGTAAGGTATATTTAATGTACCGCATCGTGTATCGGAACTGTCATTTTCTGACCAATCAACTTGCTGTTATTCCGGTGTATCATTTGCTATGACAATGCAAGCTGTGTCACAATTTATTTTGCTAACAACCTTGAATGGACTACGGCATTTTATTGTATTTTTCCAAAGCGTGTCTAGTCAGTTTGTAACGAAATTTTCAGTTTTATTGGCCTGTTTCTGGTCTAAATTGATTTTATTAAAAATAATACCGAAGTCATCAGACTCACGTACAGAATTATAGTTGTATATTGTCAGTGTCGTCATTCATCTTGAAATCTTAAAAAACATCGTTTGAATACACAGGAAAAATTCTCGTATGTCATGAATACATAATTAATGAATTTAAAATTAAATGCGTGTGTTATCGCCTCGTGTTTCCTACAAATTTATTTACTACTTTAGAGAAGTGTATTCATATATTTATGATGTAATTGTATTCGTATGATCTAATTATTCTTTACGAGCATGTTATTAAGACCACGGGTAAAGAGTGGCGCAGTGAAAATCTCAGTATGATTTTTATACCTGCTGCGTGTTAGATGAAAAACACGTGTAAATAATTATTAAAAACCATTATTATTCGCAGCTCAATTAGAAAAACAATTGGTATTCATTGAGCTGATTATTATACCATGCGCTATGCTACGGCGTGGGCACGCCTTAGGTCATTCACATTGTAAATTATAAATTGCCTTTTGCGTAATATTATAACTATGTCAGAATTACACGTTTAATTTTAAGTATTTACAGCCCACGATTTCGCCTGCGTGATAGGCTCGTTGATTAAGTCTATGTGCTATTCCAAAGTATAATTTATCACTGTGCCAAATTTCATCCAAATCGGTTCATTAGTTTTTGCGTGAAGGAGCAACAAACGTTTTTCCATCCGTTCGTCCTTAAAATCTTCCGGATTTATAATTAATAGAATTAATTATAATTGTTAAGATTAGAATTAATTAATTAATAATTACAATTCAACAAATAGCATTAAAGATAGTGATCGGGTATTTTAACTAACATTATAATTGATTTCAGTTACCGCGCGACACTCCGGTTAAAAGTTCCGTTAAATTCAATTTTAAATCGATAAATGTATATGATTATTAAATTAACAATACTAATAAAGTTTAATTATTGATGTTTTTAATCAAATAATTATAACATTGCCGTTTTTAGTTCAAGTTAAGTAACAAAAACCTAATAGATTATCTGTTCGTTTTTTAATAACCTACGTAATTAAAAAACCTCAAGTCATTATCAATCAAAATCAGAATTCGTTCGATATTTACGAACGTCAATATTTTTTTAATATACTACCGATTGGAAAGGTGCTTATTTAGAAAAAGAAACGGCGAAAAAGAATCCTCAGCACATCTTTAAAATTAATGGGATTATAACAATATAAAAAAAGAAAAAATAATTACAAATAAGCACCTCAATCTACAATATATTTTGTGCTGGATGCGGTACATTAATTAGGTATAATTATAACAAACTAGCTTCCGCCCGCGACTTCGTCCGCGTGGTATAGCTATTTTGGGCTAACTTTAACCCATGACTTCGTTGCTGTAATGATTTTTACGAAACTTTCACTGTTTACGCGCGCACAGCGGAAGTTTTCAATAGGAAAAAAAATCCCCGGTTTTTAAACATTCTTCATTGGTGCTCCGCTCCTATTGGTCTGAGCGTGATGATATACATATATGCATATACACACGCACACATATATATATATATATATATATATTCCTCGATAAATGAAATATCTAACACAGAAATAATTTTTCAAATCGCACCAGTAGTTCCTGAGATTACCGCGTTCAAGCAAACAAACAAACTCTTCAGCTTTATAATATTAGTATAGATTTGATCGTCTATCCTGTAGTAGGTCTATATGAAACGGTCGTACAAAACTTCAGGAAGCATATCAAATATTTGCACGTGTAGCACAATAGTTAGAAATGCATATCGGAACTTAGAAACAGATGCATACTTCTCAGAACGATACGAAGCGTTATGGTGACGCTTGAAACTATACCTTATAAGTGCACTAGCACAGGAGCTCATTATTATCGCATAGATAATACAGGAATTCAAACAATTGCAGTCATCATTAAGGAATGTCCATTGCCTGTTTAACTTCAGTTTAAAAATCATAAAAAAACATTATTAATCGTAAAAAAGTAGATAAAGAATGCATTCTTGCAATGAGTTTTAATAAAACAAAATGAATTCAGAATTTTCTAGAAAGTTTTTTTTAATTGTTAGTAGATAAACGAGTTACTTGATGGTAAGTACTGCAGATGGACATTAGCAACGACAGGACGGGATGTTGGTCGATGGCTCCTGTGTATAGAGACCACAGTGCTCAATCGTAACTGGTCGACACAAGCGCTCGAAGTTTCAATTTCATATACATATGTATCTAGTACATGCTACAACTAAAGTTTATGAAACATAGTTATAGGGACACTTATTTACTACATTTAACCATTTCAATACATGTTCTTAATTAATGTATAAGGAACCGTTAAATATTAAAAAGTGAAAATGCCCAAATTTTTTCATTGGCCCTTATACATATGTAGAAACTGGATATTTGACTTCAATTGGTGGAGGATTTAGTGGCCAACAAATATCTAAAGAAACCAAGTAACCCCTGTCTCCAGCATGGCTTAACGATGGCTACCGAATGGCTACAACAGCGACCGGCCGCGGCTGCTTTACGTACCGTTTCAGACACAGCCCCTAATAATTACGCTCATTAAAATCAAGAGCATATCAAAAACGGTGTACAATTCATGGTTGCTTCAGGGTTTTGTGAATTCGATCAAGTTATATACGTTTAATAGACCTTACATATATCCTATGTTTAAAAGATTTTATATTTGTAGTGTACCCCTGTTTTTAATATTATTCCGCGGTAAAAGTCTGTTTCCCAGTATAAAAAATATTTTAGGAATAGATGTATTATATAACCTGAATACTAAATGAGTTCGATAGCAAAAAATATTTTTTTAAGTGATTTTTGTTTAGAATCTTTGTAAATAGAATCTGGATGAGGTGAAAATGCCTTAATATAGACGTAGAAACAAAAAAGAAATTTAAACTAGTATACTAAGGCTTTATATACTATCCTGAGCCTGGTATACTTCCATCTCATTCTCTCGTAGGCTACTTTTCTGAAGATACTTCTACCGTGTGTAAGTCGCAGAGATACACATTTAAAAAAAGAATATCTCAAGGTTGTCGTGCTATTTTAGTGAATATTATTAATAATTTTTTAAATAATATTCCGTAAAATAATTTTTTAATAAAATTGATACATTTTTTGTAGTTTTCTCGCGTCTATGTTATTTGAAAAGTTGTTATTAGATGCCCGCATATGCAACTCATATGCAATAGTTTATGTAGAAATAATGGTACGATATCCCGTGTACATTGGTACTTGGTACGATGGTACATATTTGTATGGTGAATGGCTGCATACATAATTAATAAAATGGAAAAATTGTGTTACATAAATCTAGTTCTATTGAAGGTATCATCAAGTTGGACAACACTAGGGCGTACATTATAATAGAAGTACCAGATCAATTCTTTCTACACTCTGTGGTTTCCTACCTCGAAATGTTGGCTAATTTAATAATCACCGCTTCAGCTCTCATTAGATAAACTATAACTTAAAAATTTAAAAAAATACACACGAATTGAGTACCGCCTCCTGTTTTGAAGTCAGTGAAAATATATTTGAATGCTACTTTTTTAATTTTTATATTCTGTGGTTAGCCATTTTATGTGTTCTGTCCCGGTCACTTGAGGAGAAAGTAATGGATTGAAGACATGACATTTAATGAATTTAAAAAAAAACAAATGTATAAACTATTTGTTACAATAAAAAGGTTCTCCAATAAGTTACAGTTGACTCATTCTCTGTATATGGAATATAGATTATTCATTCATTCTTACATACTAAAATATCTAAGATTGTTACTTATAACATAGTGACACTGGCGCCTTCAGCTAATTCATTGTTAAGTGGTAACTAAGTACACGATAGAATGATTCAACAGTTACGCACAAAACAAATAAATGACAATTCTTACCGGAAGTAGGTATAGATACACAGATAACCTCAGCTATTTCCACAGACCTGTGGACAGAGTACCTACATCTTTCGTTTTTGTTAAAAAAAGTTTTTTGAAATCACCAATTGTATTTTGGTATACAGACGATTGTAACTTAATATTGAGTCAGAAATATTATTTAAAAAAAATACAAATTTTCTGTTATATAATTAAATTTCTTTATGACTAACAGATGAGTAAATATACAAGTATATGCTTGGTTTTTTTATGATTACCGTATAAAAATGTTTTAAACACCACTGAAACCAGGATTATTTATAACTATATCAGAGGTACTTTAGAATTACCAATAATAAATTCAATAAACTTTCTGTTACAAAGTATACAATCTATGTTCAAAAGATGAGTAATACATACCTACGACATGAAGCGAATGAATTACCTTGACAATCCTATAGCCTAGTAGACTAGATGGTCATACCTGCGAGGCGAGGTGTTCCGGGTTTGATAATTGACTAGTAGATCTTTTAAAGATAAACGTTTGTTATCGGGTCATGGGAGTCCCATGTTAATGTGTTTTTTTTGTCTGTGCTACCCGTGACACAACTCAAGGAATACGAGTGCATGAGTATGAGTGTGTAACTGAGTTATCAATACGCTATTACGTTTACTTGGATTTTCTCCCGGTTCCCCCTCCCCTAAAGAGACCTAAAGGGGCCTTACGCGATTAATGGACAGTCCCTTAGGATATTTTCAAAATAGAAATAAAAACCGTTTATTCCGTTTTACGAACCAATAGCTCCCTTAACGAAATTCGAAATTTATAATACAAGGTGCCTACATCAACCATAAAACTAATAACAAAATAATTTATAAAGCATAGTCTCTGTTAAACTTGATATATTTCAAGTAGCACGTGTTCTCTAACCTTTCCGGATAAGGTTACAGCAACACAAAATACAGCTTGTTAGTCTTAACATCATCCTAGTAACATAATCTGCGCGTACATCTCTATATGTTAATAAACCTAATTTGTATTACGTAACATTCCATTCACGATGTATCGCACTGTGTCGTGTAGCAATTATATTGTATAAAAAACCTGTAGGGCTAGGTGTGTGTGTGTGTGTTCGATCGTGATCGAGAAGAATTCCGATCTTGAACCGTATTATTGTCTTAAGATGATGCCATGTAAATAAAATCTTTGGCATTCAGTAGTCAACGTACGGGTTTAACAAACAAAGATGAATTAACGAGGGTCAGTTTGTGTAGTAACAAACGTGTTATATTACGCGGTATTAACAAATAATTTATAGATATACGCACAAAAATATAATAATTATACAGTAATAATTTGCCGAAGTGTAATTAACTTCTAAAATGCACATAATTTTAAAAATTACTTATTACAGAATTCGAACCGGATCAAACTATAAGGCCACCTACTTAAATTAAACAACATGAAATAAGTATGTAATAAAGAAACTAAAACATGCAATTATCGAAATGTAGTGAACTGGCGTATAAAATATATGGAAGAGCAGGATGAAGACACGTTCACTTTCCAGTTAATAAGCAAGTTTGTCTGAATTTTTAAGGTATCGGCCGGGCGCCTCTTACGGCCGTCGACCACACACCGTTACCGGGGCATACTGACCTCCTTACGGCCGTACACAAATACCTGACAAACTCATTGACAAAATTAACCTGACAAACATAGTTTGTTAATAGGTTCAGTTATAATTACAGAGCTGTATTTTTTACTGCAGAGAAATTTAACGAAAGTAGAGGAATTTATCGAATTCTGTTATTAAATTATTAATAGTCTATATAAATTATATCAAAATCGTGTATCACCATGTACATATACTATCATCATGGGCATCCGAAACGGTATGACTGATTTATATAATATTTTTTGCGTACACTTGGCAGACATAAAAATCGGTGTTAATAGTTATTTCATCTCGCTACTGATATCTCAAATTATCATCCCCCTACCCAACATTTGCCAGTTCAGCTAGTTATAATAATAAACACACATGTCTGTCGTTTGTACGCCAAACCAGTTGATGAGTAAGTGCAAGGATATTGGGTGCTGGATGTCCATAGTTTGGCTGTATGACGGCGCGGCCGTTGACACCGCCACCTGATGAATGCCAATGTGTGTCGGCCACAGATCAATAATTGATAACTTTCAAATGACAACAGCCGTTACTAATGTCAATGTCAAAATGAACCGTAATGTCGACAACAGTGTTATAGAAATTATTTTAAATGCGCTATTCTCAGTCGTCTGGCATTTTTCCTCTGGCGTCATTGCGCTTTTTATTTTTTTTCAGGCGTAATTTGTCATTTTTATAAGCTATCCTTAAATACAAATTAATTGTTATTATTAAGTAACCGTATAAATACAAATAATCTAGAATCATGTCATCACTTATGAAAATAAAAAAAAAACTAGAATAAATTAACACGAAAACAACAGAAGATGAATGAACCAAAGCATAAGGGGAAAATAAATATTTGACAGAAAAAATCGTTTTCATAACAACAATTGTAAAGTTATCGCTCTTTAGTCAAACAACCTTTACTACATTTTATAAAAGTAATCAAAATGTGTCAAGTAAACAAAGAGCGCTCTGTGTGGCTTTTGGTAACGACGTTGCCTATGACGGGATGGTTCCAGTTTCGATTGCCGTCAGATCAGACGAATATGATTTTTTTTTGATTAAATGAGATTTTTGTCGGGTCATAAGCGTTATTTATGATGTTATTAGTGTTCACGCCTTCCACGCTATGCGACATTCCACATAGGAAATTTAGTTGACGGGTGTAAGTGTGTATATGTTTATTTATTTGCTTACTACCTTTCGCCACCGGGCTCCCTCTGGCGTGTTGATAAAAAGAAACACATGTGTTCCAGACTACAATATTTACCTGTGCCAAATTTTATTAAGGTCTGTGTGTGTTTTAAAGACACGTTTATCCTCACAAACTCGCATTAATAATATTAGAAAGTTATATTATTAGGAGTTATTTTTCAACGATGCGAATTCAGGCGGCAATAAACAACGATATACTTTCGGGTGTATTGACTGTTACATTGTGGCTGTATTCCTAGAAGTTAGAGATGAGACAAAGGGCGACGGCGGTACGAGAGAACAACAGTACGCCGGTACGACAATACGCCAGTACGCCGGTACGAAGCGGTGCCAGTCGGAGATTATGCGTATTGCAATGCCGAGCACGCGGCACGTGTCCTGCCCAAGGCCGGCTATAATATTAATTCCCTTAGGAGCTTTGGTTACGCGTTGACAATTGTATTAAATATTGCTGCGTACAACACATACATACATATGTATATGTTCTTTTCGTTCCCGCTCGGTTATAATGTAAATGTATTCGAGATACGAGTGAATAGGCTAGTTAGTAAGTAAGCGGTTATATCCTAGTGGAGGCGATAACAGCCTAGTGGTTAAGAATTCGGCCTCCTACTCGGGAAGTCCGGGTTCGAATCCTCTATGCCGGAGAGTTTGCAAAACTCAAAGGTGTGTCAAGTCTGCCAATCCGCACTTGGGCAGCCTTGGTGGACTATGGCCTTAACCTTCTCATACAGAGAAGAGACCCGTGCTCAACAGTGGGCCGTGCTGGGTTGAGACGATGAGGCTAGTTAGTCAAAGTTAGTGCGCTTTGCCATCTAAGACCGCATCGCCATTTACCTCCGCTGAAGTCGTAGTCAACTTATTTCATGACAAATTATATAATCACGTTTTTCGCGTCAATATTTTGACCCTGCATGCATCATTCGATTCGATCACTCGTTACGCATGGACCATAGTCACAGCCGAATTAAAACAAATGTCATCTTGTGAATCATATTAAAGTTTTAATGTGTGTAATAAACTAACTTATAATGCACACCTTCTAAAACTTCTAAAAAATATTAAAAAAGTCTAGAAACGCAAATTAATAAAATGAATTAAAAATTTGAAATAAAAATTTTACATTCAAACAATATGCAGCCGATAGGACAATAACCGTTTGTTTGAAGTGCAGATTGACGCCAAACATGAAATAACAATATTCAAATATAATTATTGATAACAAAAGAGTTTTCTTAACATCTTTCACGTTATCCTTATCTCTCGCGTCGACAACAAACAATGGCGACGCAACCTTGCAAAGTACGATAATATCTGTAGGAGATAAACTGTTATAATGCGAGTAAATTAGCGAGAATGTTGCGGAGTGGAGTAGGTTTGATAACAATGGCTTGTCTATAACTTGTGATACACTTTGCTACAAAACTTGCCTATACATGGCATTTATTGGTTTATAAAGTACAAGTAACCCTCCGTTCGCTTCGGAATATTTTAACATGACAATTGTGTTATAACTGCAATAGTTAGACGTATGTTACCGAGGACTTACTTGTAGATATTGATGTCCTCTATAAACCTGCAGTACATCACGTTGTTCTGTAGTCAATAATTTAAGGAGCGTATTATTTTGGTTTTTTTTACATACTTTGAGTTCCATAATTTAAGTTTTCTTATGGATTGCTAACTGATTGGAAAATATTTTGTGTAGCCTATTTTCATCCAGAACATTGTATGAATGTAATGAAAAATATTCGTTCAAATCGGGCCAGTAGTTTCGGAACTTATTCTCCTTAAACAAACAAAGAATCAAGTATTTCCTCCTGATAATATTAGTATAGATTAATATTAATTAGTTATTTTCATGCATATTCTGAAATGTGTAATAATTTCTGTTTCAGATGTACTTAGCACAATACGGTTACCTCAGTCCGTCCGTAAGAAATCCTTCAAGTGGACATATAATGGACGAAAGTTCGTGGCGACGAGCCATAGCCGAGTTCCAGAGCTTCGCTGGATTAAATGCGACAGGTGATACATACATACATACATACGTACATGCATTTTACGATGTGGATTTACCGTCTTGTAAACTATAAACCAAGTAACAAGGAAAAATCGTGACAAAGTATACAAAGAATTCACCCAAACCATTTTATGCAGGTTGCACGGAACAGTGAAGATGCCTTGTCATGCACAAAAGAAAGTAAAACTGATAGCTCATCTTAAAACAAGGTTTATTAATAGTATTTAAAAACACAAGCTTTAATTATAGATCCACAATACAAAGAATACAAAGAAACACATAAAGTTTCATAACTATATTGTTAACTGTTGAGGAGTTCCCTTGTCTGGAGCCAATCTTGTAGTATCGTGTCATGCTTTTTATAAACATGCATCGCCATCAGGACGGAAGGCATTCCAGCTCCGTAGCGTAAGAGGAAGTGGATCTAATGAAGCTTGCAAGATTTGCCCCGTAACAAACAAATATACAAACGTACACTGAAAGTTAAATAAGAGCTTGTAAAAATAGTAATAACATAACAGCAGTAGAACATACTAAAGTTGGTAAATACCAACTTGGTTGGTAAATACCAACTTTGTTGGTATTTACCAACTTGGTTGGTATTTAGAGGAAGTTTTTGTTACTTCCTAGACTTCCACCAAGGAAAGTATTACTAAATCACGCATATTGGACTCAAATACATATTGTTGAACAGAGTAGGGGAACCTAATTACGTTTTATCATCAAAATTATTGTTATAATTTAATCATTCCTATAATATAACGACTTCTGGCTCAGGAGTTTGATGATTCAGGCCGGATTAACATCTTGTGGCCGTATTCTGTGAAGTTAAAAGATAAGTAAGATTAACAAACTCACAGGATTTTAAACAAGTACCATCTACGTGGAGGAAAAGGAATTTACGTCACGGAAAGCCACTTTATTTTGGTATTTTATTATGGCACCTTTTTGAAATGGTAGTAGATCCCAAACAAATTTCGTTCATAAGTGTATTGAGAATACCTTCGTGAAATAAATGATGTTGAATATATCCCTTATGATAAATTTATAAAAAAAAATAACAAAACGATAATCATCAAACGATAATCTAAGATGGTGTATTTAGCGTTCACGAAATGTTTTCAATCCAAGTAACAAGGTTCTTTACAAACGCATTATTTTATACCAATAGCAACAGCCCTCGTTTAAGCCCAAATAGAATAAAGATTAAAATCAAAATTATAGTTAATGGGCTTTACCATGCAAGACTACACCACCACCATGAACCATCAGGTGGGATTGTAGTCAAGCGATAACTTATAATATGTAATTTTGTTTAAAATTTTTAACCGCCATTCCGGCAAATTGACATTCAAATGGTATTACGTGTTTCATCTTAACTGCTCAGCAGTACATCTTACATTATGTCATGTGAGATGCCAACCTGTGATTAGTATAATGAATGGCGGAGAGACACTGTGGGCATGCGTGACCACAGTTAGATGACGGGCTTAATGTCGCAATGGTAACCCACCTCGCCTTGGCCTTGCTCGCTCCGCTGGCTGGTCGTAGCGAAAATCAGTTTTATTTAACTTTTACACTCATTAAGCAGGTCAAGTGAAGTTTAGTAATTGAAAAAAAAATTGGCATTTATTGTTTGAACTTTAGTCCAGCCAGCGAGACTTGTGAAATGTTTAATTCCCGGTCAAGCTTTATATGTAGGTCTTATAGCATTTAACACACCTAATTATTAAAATTGTTTATTATAGCTTAGACGGTTATTTTTATTGACACAGACATCATTTTTTTGGAAATGATTGAAATAGAGTACTACTAAATAATAAACAAACATTTTAAAAATCATTATATAAGATTTAATTCTTTGAAAAAAAAACTTGCAGTATTTTATGGTTTGTCCCAACTATTTTCCACGTATAGACGGCAATCAGTTACACATTTATTTAAGGATGATTATATCGACGACGGAACACAATAAAGACGTAACTTTGTGGAGTCTCTCATAAGATTTACGCCCTTATTGTTTCCCGTCGATACATAATGTTAGCCAAGAATCTATATGAGTAGTTTGTGTGACCAAGCACCAGGTACTACACCATGTCACTGGCCACTGCAAATTCTGCTAGGAGCCAACTAAAATACCATAACATACGTGTTCAGCAGTTGAATCCTTGTCGTACGTGCCTCGACACCAAGAGTAGTGTGTCGGTCCCACAGTGCCAGCTACAGACATTGTTATGTAAGCAAATAAAACACCATAATGGAACACAGATAAATAATTCATTGTGGCCGGTACGCAATTTCGTTTAAGTGTAATTGCCCTGAATCGACAGGAAACCACCATTTTAGCAGTTCAATGAATATATTTAACGATGCACGATATAACTTTTATAAATTTAAACTTTATAAAAGTTATACTTTTGACAAGGTATACTATTGTGTAGTTATAATCTTGACAAGATATATTTTTTAAAAGTTATACTTTTGACAAGTTATACATTTTAAAAGTTATACTTCTGTAAAGTGTTAAACATACCTATTTGATTAGAAAGTCGATTTCAAATTCGTCATTATTGCAACCTGTAACTGTCCTAATGCTGGGCTCACGTGCACTCTCACAATGTAAAAGGTCTATGACCATAGCTTAGTTAGCTAGCAAAGTGCTGGTGGAAAGATTTCCACACTGTGATGAACTTTAGGGGGAATTTTCAGGAATGCGGGTTTGCTCGCGATGTTTTTCTTCATTGAAGCGATATATTTGAATTCGCACATATGTATGCAATGTGTAACGTGTAAAGTGTATGTAAGTGTGTGCAAAATGTAACATCGCCTTCAAGTTCAGCTTACACTTAAGTCACAAAATAATTTGTCCGAAGATATTCATTTATTTATAAGTAACAAATATTATACCATATTCCAAACTTATTGTATTCCACTGGAGCGTACAACATAGGAATAATTTATATTTTTCCTATAACATTTCGTATTGCATCTTTGACCGCGCACGTGCTTAATATACGCAGTCAGCTGATACAACATAACACTATGAAATTGTTACTCGTTAAACATACAATTTTAAGTGACATCGACTAGAATTTAAATTAACTCTCGATCTATTTTATGTGATGTGTTCTTAATGCTCGTTTTCCGCTTGCGGTTCGGGCTGATGTGGTTGCCTAATGACTTCCTTGTCAGCTGCGATTAACAGTGCGTATAAAAATATTGAATTACTGCGGATGGACGCGGTGTTATAATCCTTGGTTGTCCCTTAACAGTCCTGTTAGAGACTGCAGGACGCGGCGCGGGGTTACTGCCCATGTTCGCGTTCGCAAATAACTGACTTTTTATATACTACGTGTTAATCTTTAACTAGTTTGGCACCTAGGTTACCTGATGCTGAGGTAATCCCAGGTAGAAATAAACGGATCTCAGCTTAAGAGCCACTTAGAGTCGATTTTTGAGGGCAAATGACCTCTTGAGATAAGGTATTAGAGATGAGTATTATGTACCTGGACTGTGGAGTAACCTGGCAACAAAGTACCTTATAGTTAAAGTTTGTAATCTAAGGCAAAATAGTAAAAAAATTCTATCAATAAAATATTATTACCATAAAGATGTTAATTTTTAAAACATGGTTTTGTAAATGATTTTTATTTTAGTAGTTTTTGTTTTGATTAGATGAACTGTTTAGTATTTGTATGTTTTTACCTGATTTTATATTTGCCAGGTGAACTGGACGACGAGACCAACAAGGTGATGTCACTGCCGAGATGCGGTGTCCGTGATAAAGTCGGCTTTGGAGAAAGCCGAGCGAAGCGATATGCTCTACAAGGTACAGTGCAAACATCTCATTCCACCTATCTCACGAATAAAGCAGTTATCAAAATTGTAAAAGTGTTCGGGAAAAAAAAAGCTTATTCAATTAAACATCATCATTATATATTAAAATATTTTTGTGAAGCTTTTGTAAATGTATTAACACGGCCGCAACAACTAGTATTAAAGACTATAAATTAGTTTTAAATGTTGACAAAAAATAGATTTTCACGTCTAGATGCCGAAGAACATATCTCAAGGAAACACCTGTAATAATCATTACCGTACATCCAGATAATGGTTATGTCATAATTACTATATTTAAATTAACTTTTAACCCAGGTTCAAGATGGCGTGTAAAGAACCTGACGTACAAAATCTCGAAGTACCCCACAAGACTGAACCGCGCCGAGGTGGACGCCGAGCTGGCCAAGGCCTTCTCCGTGTGGTCCGACTACACGGACCTCACTTTCACACAGAAACGAACCGGACAGGTCCATATTGAAATAAGGTAAATATTACCAAGTCGCTTCAACGATGTACTGCTTTCCGTTTTTATCGTCTTTCCTGGGCATGCTGGTCTAATAATTCCTTCTCTCCTGGCTGGCAATGCGTTGGTAATACATTTAGTAATATTCATGAGTGGCGGACGATCACTTATCATGGTAACGGCGGTGATCCGTCTGCTCGATCGTAAGCTTTTCAAAAAAAAGCCAGTAGAACCGGCGAGATAAAGGAGCAGGTTATATCACCTAAGGGACATAGTTCAGTCAAACATCTGAAGCAGAATTCTTTTTACTTCTTTTTTTAAAAACTCTGAGGTAGTGTAGCGTACCGGGAAGTGATCCGGGAGCTCGGTCCACATTTTGCAATAACGTTACTTCTTGAAGTTAAAAGACGCTTTGACTAAGTTAGTGCGCTTCACCATCTAAGACTGTATCGCCACCTATCATCAGGCGGGATCGTAGTGAAGCGCTTACTTATTTAACGTACAACAAGTTTTCCATGTGCATTACATGTGAATGAAACTTGTATTAGTAATTTTATTTTCCATTAAATACATACATTAGGTAATATTACTGAGAAGTATGCAAAACTCATAATATGATGCACGGTTTCCTCATCACGCTGCCGTGTTAAATTGGTCTTATTATATCATCACAAACAATGTACTCTCTTCAACTGTACACTCTTGCACTTGCACAAATTTATTTAGTTTAATATAAATACACTTTGTTAGCTAAAATACTTCATATTAATTTAAGAAAAGTGAATTGGTGATTGTTGCACCGATTTAAGAGATTTTCCACACACTATACTAAAATTCAATTAATACTTTTAAGTTACACAAAAATATGTACGTTTTTTAATTCTTACTTATTTCTACTGAGCGAAATTCATAAGAAGGTTTTATTACATACAGAACATGTTTTATTATGTCAAACATATGTAGTACGTGCACGTTGAGAAAACACGCGTATAGGTACGCAAGTCTCAGCGTATGTAAAGAAGCGGTCAGGACAAATATTTACATTTTAAATCCTTATGTCTGTAGGTTTGAAAGAGGAGAGCATGGAGACGGTGACCCCTTCGATGGACCTGGAGGCACCCTGGCCCACGCTTATTTCCCTGTAAGTGTACGTAAACTAGTGGCAGCGAAAGAAGTGGTCTAGCGCTCCGAACGCTGGTCGCCTGAACGCTGTACCGGGAGGTTTTAAATGCTTTTAACAAGAGAACACATAAGTTCAAATTATTTATAATTTGCTTCCGTGATGGAAAACATGAGGAAATCATAGTTCTCAAGGTCTGTGAAGTTTATCAATACGCACTGGGCGGCGAGGTGGGCTATGGCCTGCACCTCTCATATTGTGAGATGACGTCCGAACTCAGCAATGGGAAAGTAAACAAGTTATTGAATTTTTAGTAAAAATTAAAATCTACTCTTACTGTCATTAAATGCTTTAAAATAGTATGAAATTAAAATGACGGAAGTTTTAATATCTCCCGAAGGTTGTCGACGTAGTTTAACGATTAAAGTTGACGATAATAAGTACATAAATGAGGATTCTATTGTAATATTATGTACTTCACGTCATACTAGAGGACTTGTACTATAATATCTTCCTGGTTATTTGCAGTGTGAATTATTTAATTACGTGCATAGACTGTGTTATATTATTATGGTTTCAAATAATGTACATATGAAAGGATGTAACGCTTACATTACGAATGGTGAAAGTTTGTATTCATAAATTATTTGTACAATTTTTACTTGATGACAATGTATCTACTGTCCTATCGCGGTAATCCGACAAACGTTTTGCAGGGCGATGTCGTTTTAAAGATATTTTCGGATTATAGATTGTGCCCTAAAAACGTCTATAGCCTTGATGTTTTTGTATGTAAGTAGGTACTATAATTTGTATGTTGTAATCCGACAGATTATAAACTATATGTTAAAGTTACAATTTGTTCAGTCACGAACATTTTTTGATTTTTTTGGTACGATTGATATTGATAGGTTGTATCGAATTATAAATAGTTCCGCACTACACAGTGACCGGATTGCCGCGGGTCCTCTATATTTGTATTACATAAATTAAACCATATAGTAGATTAGTTCATTTTAAAATAACTTCTACAATATTTATTAGACGAATAATGAGTAATGAAGAAAGATCAACTTTCCATTTTTGTTTAAGCGAATGCTTACCATTAAAAGGTAAACTAGTTTTCCATGCGACTCGACTGTATCGCAGTACAAACGAAACGTGTAGTTGGAAAAAGTTAAAAGAGAATTAGATTTAGTGACTATTTTCGTCGATACCGTCAGTCAGTACATCGTTACAGACAAAACTTCGAAGGGGATATTTTAATATAAAAAGTGAATAATGTACAGCAAACCCATTTGTATTGTAGGTGTACGGCGGTGACGCTCATTTCGACGACGCGGAAGCATGGACCATCAACTCAAGGCGAGGCACCAACCTCTTCCAAGTAAGTTGTTTCAATTTGAACGGCGCGCTAATTTTTAATGTACATTTAGTTGTAGCGTGATCTAAGCGTTTACACAAAAACTAATTAACGTCCACAATATTGCCAACATTATTAATTGTTCCCTGACCTCCGGGCAGTATCCAACCGTCTGGAAGAAGGCGTTTGTTCGTCCAC
>DWJZ01000129.1:0-42227 GCA_018249125.1 Asbolis capucinus
GGTACTTCTTTGTTGGTAGATTGGATATGTTCAGACAAAACTGTCCCAGGGCCAAAGGGTCCTGGCGAAGATACCTGAAAATAATAATAATATTATTACCTAGATCAGGGGTCAGCAAACCGCGGTCCGCGGGCCGCATGCTGCCTTTTGACCATTTTAAAATCAGATTTTTTACGCTTAGAAGGTTAAACACTGTGTCCAAACATAAAATAATACAACATAAAAAAGTATTATGATACAAAAATTTTGCAAATAAATGAAAACTTTACATAGTAACTATAAAGTTCAGTAGATTTAATCAAGTATAAATAATGGTAATTTATGTGCGGCCCTCTAGCAAAAACCCTGTAATTCAAAAGATTGCAGTTATTCCTCCGTCCCCCTTCCTCCATCGAACAACACGGCGTACAGCAGGTATCCATCCTTTTGTCGTGAACATGCCACCGGTCCGAACGACTCGGTTTTCGTCGTCTTTTATTATACGTACCGCGAGGGAATGGAATAACTTGCCTGCGACAGTGTTCCCACCTAAGTACGATGTGGGAGTCTTCAAGAGAAGAGTGATTAGACATAGACATCTTAGACATCATCACCACTTTCCATCAGGTGGGATCGTTGTCAAGCATTATCTTATATTATGTAAAAAGTTGACTAAGATATTTGTGTTGTAATCGAACGGAAACACCGACGCGGGTAACTTATTCCAGTCTTTCGCAGTACGGGTGATAAATAACGACGCGTGAGCAGTGGCGTAGCGAAGTGGGGGAAGGAAGGGCGGGCCGCCCCGGCTGCACTTTTTAGGGGGCGGCAAAATTTTACAATAAATAATAAAAATATTTTGTAAATATTTTAACTATTTTATCGCAAAAATTAAGACAGAATGAAAGGAATACGGAATTTTTCATTACTTATTTTGTGGCGAAGTGGGGGGATTCCCTTTTCTTCGAATGATATTGCGTAGCGACTGGAAGCAACGTCTATACATGTGGAAATTCCGTTAATACCTAACTATTAATCAGCGACGTTACTTCTATTATTTTTGTATGCGAAGAACTGGAATAAGTTACCCGCGTCAGTATTTCCTTTCGATTACAATGTAAACGTCTCCCAATCAAGAGTCAATAGGCTACATTCAACTGTTTGAGTGTTGAATATTATATTTATGTAATTGTACGCTGGACGGTCTGAAGTGTTGTTCAAACTTTAATTTATTAAAATAAAAAAACCGCACAAGTGCGAGTTTCACACTCGCGTACGCAGGATTTCGTACAAGTATTAACGGTAATATTTAAATTGAGAGATTTTATAACCTAAATGGTCACATCTCATGGCGTTGACTTACAAGTTTGGTTTTTTAAATATTAAAGGGATCTAGACCGAAAACTGATATAAATTTCAATACAATGTGTACCTACTCGTTCCTCTGAAAAAATGTCATGACAGACAGACAGAGAGACGGACAATTAAATGTTTTAAGAAAAATAAATAAAGCTTACATTATTTTTTTGGAGGTACAAAACTTTAAAAACGGAAAGTTTCAATAAAATTTATAGTTTATACATATGTATGTATATATACATTTTTAATGAAGGACGAAAATTTTGTTTTTAATTCTAACAAATACTTATATTAATTTTCAATAAAAATAAAAATATTGCATTTTAGTTCTAATATAAAACTGATTTGCGTGTTATATTCAATTCACAAATTATTTAATCTTGTCGATCGTCAAGGTGTAGCTAATCTTAAGTGATAAGCAAAATAATGATGAAGGTGCTTGCCGAAAAGATGTCTAAAATTAAAGTGTCTAATGTATCTATACAATTAAAATACCTAAATACGAGGTCGGCAAAATATTTCTTCCGCCCCGAGCAGCCGACACGCTACGCTACTGCGTGTGACATAAAAATTAGGCTACTTTTTTTAAGTTATTCACTATCGGTAATATAAACATCTTTTTTTTCATGCGCTAGACCTAAAAAAGGCCGACTAGTCGGCCAATCTGTTCCCTGTTGTAGGTGTTATTTTAGGAACATTTCCAACAGAAAATTTGCTTTGCTTTACATTTCAAAATGTGTAAATCTGATAATAAAATAGATATATTAATAAAGAATCAATATTATAATTTATTTTGCCCTGTATACATACATTTTACATAAATATACATACATTAAAAAACTTACATTGTTTATTAATATTTTTAGTCTATTACGAGGCCGCATACTCCGCACTCTCTGTCGACTACTCTGACAACTGATAAAGCTACTTACACACATGCAATAAGATGACATATGAGGTACTCGGCCGCCAACTGATCTCCGAGCAATAGCTCAGTGAGGGCCTTCAACAGGTGTTCTCGAGCTGTATTGGCCTCTGTTAGAACTGTTCCTGTATAACAAACAAGACACTTAACTTTATGCGGTTTTTACATAGCAGAGTGGTTAAGAATTCGGTCTCTTATCCGGAGGGTTCGGGTTCGAATCGCAGGGCGCACACTTCGCCTTTTCGGATTTATGTGCGTTTTAAGCAAATTAATATCACTCGCTATAAGGGTGAAGAAAAATATCGTGAGGAAACCTGCATGCCGGGGAGTTTGCAAAACTCAAAGGTGTGTGAAATCTGCCAATCCGCACTTAGCCAGCGTGGTGGACTATGGCCTTAACCTTCCCATTCACCAAAGAGACCCGTGCTAAATGGTAGGCTGACATGATAATGACATTTTTATGAAATATTTCATTTATTTTTTGAACGCCAACATGATACACACTAATATTTGATACAAAAAAATTCATAAAATTATTACTTAGCTGTTATCACAATTATAGGCGAATACAACATGCATATTTTTAAGAAACATTTTGGAATTATAAATTATTTATATCAATTTAAAGAATCCTAATTAAAACCCCTTATTCCTGTCCAAGTTGTTTTGTCAATATGAAGAGAGCAGAAAAATTTTTAGTCCTTCATGTGCTGTTATATTAATTCTAAAACTTTACTACAAATGGCGGTAGTGGTATGAGTTTTTAAACTTTAACTGAATACATTATTTAAAGTATATTGAAGATACGTCCATGATGTACATGATTTGGGGTGATTATAGTGTAAAGATTCATGAAACAACACATTCCATCCATCAGCCTTTGGATGTCACTGCGGGAAATAGCCCTCTCCTAGTTTGCACAACTGACCAGTCCTGAGTTTTTTAAATCCAGCAGATACCCGCTGTCTTCTTCAGGTCAGTCCATCTGGTCAGGGGGTTCTCTATGCTCTTTTTCCCAAATCATGGTCTCCATTCAAGGACTTTTCTTTCCCAAAAGTCACAGTACACAAGCTTTTTTAAATTATAAATGAACACTTTCATACCCTGATTGAATTCCTTCACCAAGGGGTTACAATGTTCAAGCTTCTTTACATGCACAGCATGAACTCTTGGAACGAGGCTCGGTGGAGGGTTGTGGGTAATATTCTCCACATCAGTCTCCCCTTCAGGTTCAAGTAAGGAATTCTTCTCCCCTTGGAATTCACCAGATAAAGCCGGATCCACGGACAGAAATCCAACAACTTCAATCATATCATTCAATTTTAAGTTTTCATTTTCATCATATACCTGAAAATATAAATATCAAATAGTCTTAGTATATAAACACAATCGAACTGAGTTCATCGTTTTTTCTAGTTTAGTCTTTAGTCTAAAGTGGGCCATGGGATCCCTAGCGTTCCATGGATGTATAGGTGGGGTCTATGTTAATTAAAAAAAATGGAAATTTACAACTTAAAAGTGAGCGGTCCATAAAACAAATAGAACAGAAATCTGGTTCAAATGTAGCGTGGGATCCATAATATTTATCAATATAAACCTTAGTATGTACAGTATTTTAGTTACAACACCCAATTGGTTTGTTATTTCATTTCATAATTAATTTTCCCAACAATACATTACGTATTTTACAATAGGAAAGGTCGAAATAAAAACAATAATTTTAAGAATCCCATTAAAGTTTTTAAAAAAAGGAAACTTACTTTCACAATACAAGACTGACTTGGTACATCAGGCAAGGGGAAATTAAGTAAATGCTCTCTTGAAACAACGTTACTAGGATTACTGTCGGTACATTCTTTCTTGGGTTCCTTGTTACCTACTTCTTCACCAGTGTCCATAGTATCCAAATCATCGTCTATGTCATCATAAGTACGTTTTAGTTTGGTGTCTGTGTGCAGTCGCTTAGATGACCCTGGCTGCTGTTCCAAGTGCTTCAAATGATTCTGCTTGATTTCTTGTTTTAAAGCCCATTCATTGAATCCAGGCATAGATACCACTACCATGGTTTGTCGCTGTCCACTCTTCAAATTTTCTGTATAATTGATCTTCTCATTTTCCTGAAATTATTTCAATTATTTGGCTGTCTTAGACCATATAGCCAGATAATTATTAATATAATAACGTGTTACTTTATCTTATTTTTTGATTAGTTGTTAAACACTAATTTATCGATATTATACGAATGTAATGTATGGAAAAAATCTCACCAAGATATGAGCAGTGTCACAGTACTTCCCTGACTTAGTTTTGATTTCATTTGTCACAGTATTAAATACTTCAAAGTGCTCGAAAAAAAATTCAGGATTGTGCATATCCTGAATCATTCCCCGAAACCGTACAAGTGTACCATCAATAAGATTGTGAGAAGCATTGGAGTTTAGTAGGGGTATCTAAAAGGTTACATAGAGGTCAATAAATTAACAATGAAATAATTTTACAGTAACATATTTCAGGAGACTACCTTATGCCAATTGGGTAACTTCAGAAGCTTTTCATTCCAGTTATTTTCGTTTGCAATCCATATTTCTGGAGTGACTGTATCAAAATCATATGAAAAGTCATGCATTGTTGATTGATTGTTACCTCAAAGTTAATTTATTACTTAGTCGAAAAGTTTATCTAATATTTAGCCCAAATATATTATTTATATAGATCTAATATAAGCAGTTTTATTTAAATATTCTTATATTTGACAAACAAAGTAAAATCCATAATCAGAAATAATAAAAAACGCGCGCGCGAATTGTGAAGCCAAATGACTCCTACAGATTAATTTAGTCAAACCAGCGTCACAGACTGTAATCGGTATTTATATTGTATATGGCATCTTGTGTGAATAGAATGCTATTGGAAGCAACATCGAAATCTTTATCAGTACATTCGTTATTGTAACCTTAATTTCTTAAAGAAACTCGCCACGATAAACATTTTATGGCTATACTATAACATAACAAAGCCTCCAAACTCATAAATAGCATCATGCGGTGTTGTTTGACAAACAATAAATGAGGGCCTACAATACAATGTGGGTGAGCGAAGAAACGGCTTAACGTAGTTGGGTGCGGTTTTAACTGATAATAAGCTAAGTAGTTACTGTTCTTTTGTAAAATCGCTTTTCAAATAAAACTATGTCAGTTTAAAGAATCCTGTATCCGAAGTTAAACTAGGGCACACAGCTGGTACTAATTCGAAATGTACATTTTTATGCATATTATTAGACAAGCTGGCAACTTTTCATCCGTCCATTATAAAGACTGTTTTATAGTAATAATAAGGGTTGTAATGAATCTACTTATTATATTATGTTATGGTCATATGAATTGTAATTAGTAAGAAAAGGAGTATCTAACATCAACATTTTTATTTTATAAAAATTAATAATGAAATAAAATATTTTTTCTAAAACTGAAGCACACTTTTATTTAATTGGCAGGTTTTATTTAATTGGCAGAGATTTATATTGTTCATATTTTCAAAATATCGAGTAGGCCAAAAGATGTTGCAAAGCTTTCAAATGAACAAGGCAGTAAATGTAATTTTTGTAAATTTTAAACGGGTCGGCAATCTTTTTATATGAGGGCCGCATAATACTCGCAAGGAAGGAAGAGAAAGAAAGGAGGCTCGCAAAAAACGCCAGATTCCGTCGTGGAACTGGGGTCCGTGAGCGCCGGGTCGCATGCGATCCTACCGTAGTATATTATTGCATATTTGAACCCACTAACATATAATATTCTATTGCTATATCAATTCATAATTTAATAATGGAAATAAAACAATTCATATGAAAAATCTTAATCATTTATTTTATTTGGAGAAATAAAATTTCTGTCATTTTCTCGTCGTCTATTAAAATAAAAAAAATCTGAATTTAAAGACTTCAGTTCAAAATAAAAAATAAACGTAACAGGTAATTGCGTTACAAGCTTACTCCCAATTTTAATTATATTAATTACAACTTTACAATTTTAATGTAAATTACCTTAAATTACGATACAGTTATGAAGCCTTTCAAATCAAAAGAACAACTCCTCATATTGCACAGGACAGTACCATAAATATTTAATTAATTTATTTATTTCAATTAATCTAATTCGTTTAGTAATAAAATATGTTTTCAGGATTTCAACTTAATTTCAAATAAATTGGAATGCATGAGTATTTATATAAAACAATAACAATTTATGATTAACAAAAATATGATCAATGAAAAAAAAATTAATGGCAAATTTCGACAACTTTAACGCCCGTGTTACTAATTTTAAAAACAAGCTTCAAAAGTAGCTTTTAAGACAAAGACACTATAAAAAATTATGATCTCATCTACTTAGTAATACGGGCCTCAATTTTATCTTCGTGACAACGACATTAGAGAGACGGAAAAAAATAATAAATGAACTCAAATAAATTTCAAGACTCAGAATTATTACTAAAATTAAGTCTTACAGTCAACAACCTAATTGTACAAATATTTCCGAATGTCAACAGAAACTGAGCATTTTCAAGAATAATGTCTTAACTAGCAATATTTACAATGAAATCTTATTTCGAATAACTAAAGTAATGTACAGTTACCTAATCTATAATTTACAAAAATCAAAGCTTATTACTAGATACAGTCGTGTAGTTATTGTACAATAATTTACAGAAAGCTTACTTACCCTATAACATTAAAATGATATGCAACAAGCTATATAGATAGCCAAAGTCACAGCTTGTGTATAAATCCATAAAACTCAAGATATACATTTTAAAATGGAATGTAAATTAATATTGTATACATTAAATTGTAGTTTGTTTAATAATTTCAATCACTTAGGTATTAATAGACAATATTTTTAGAAGTTTAGGATCAGTTCCAATTCATTATTATTAAATCATGCTCGATAATGTAATACCTTTGTTACAAATACAATAGCCAACGATGACAGCCTACTAGAATCTTCGTGTGACGCGCGGAGGTTAGAGAGACGAAGGTCAAAATGCACCATGCAAATGCATGCATGTGATTGTTCGGTTCAAAATTGCACCATATCACAATTATTGGTAGGTATCGCATTCGGTTGCTATTTTCAACTCGATTAAATAGTATGTTTTCCCAGAAATAGTTCGCCCTAGCCGCGGGGCTACTAGGTTATGAAGTAGATGACAAGAGCTCTTCTAATGTTACTTGTATAGTATTCCACGTATTTAATATTAATGGTTTTCTCTTCAATACTAGCAAAATTTAGAGTCCCTGTATTTTAGATGAACTATAATATCAATAATCTTAAGGTTTAAATAGACTTGTCATGATAATTTGGTTCATGTCACTAACAACAGGAAGGATATAATTATACGAGTCATGTTAGTTTAAGATTAAAATTAAGGAAAAACTCCTTTAATTTCAATTAATAACTTTATCTATAGTAATTAGTAAATCATTGTAATTAGTCGCGGTTTATTGTTTAAAAAAGATGAATCCGTATAAAAAATCAATCTTCCATTATTGATCTGTAACCAATTTAGTAAATCGCCAAATAAAGAATGATCTATAAAATGTTTCAAGAACACACCATGTTTTCGTTTATAATATGTTGGTCAAATACCACAAGCACTTTGGCACAAAATCCAGTACATCAAACGGTACCACACATGTTAAAATGTATAAAATGGTAATCTATCAATTTAAATGCAGCTAGTGGCTGAGTATTAACTGTATCGAAATGTTCGTTCCGTGTATAAACCGTAAGTTTGTATTACAAAGACAACAAAGCTACTAAACGATAGAAACCGTGGAGGTAAAAGAGCAGAGGAGCGTTGAAATAATGCATTGTTATTGGCCGTTTCTTAAAATAAATCACAACTATGGTCGGTTTATCGCGATTGGCGCCTAATATCGACACTGCAAGGAAAACATGGTAAGTCACTTTTTAGCAATTTTGAGATACGTCATAAATAATGTTATTGTAACTCTAAATTCCCAAAAAGTGAGTTACGATTATTCCCTTGCATATGTCGATATGAAATCGATAATTCTCATGTTTTTCCTGAAAAAATACACCGCAGGGTCGAGTAAGCTATGTAGTAAATGAGCAAAACTAATGTCTCCGCGCTGTCATGATTTGAGCCTACGTTTCATATCCAGGTACGTTTGCTTACAACGTCATGTGAGAATAACAACAATAAATGCACCTAGCAGTAAAAATAACAAACAAGTAAAACAATCGATTGGCTACAAGAAACTGATTCTCGCAATATAGATAAAAATCGATACCTATAACTTTATTGTAACTTTTCCAACTTTAAAAAAAGTACGTCTACTAAATAAAGATTTTGTTACAATGATTGTATGGAATTAATGTAGTCAAATAAATGATTATAAGATTATTTAGTAAAAATGATCTCCAATTTTTATTATTGTCTCAATATGTCTAGATATGAGTTGCCAAATAATTTCACATTTTGCTAGAGATTAGTTTGAGCAGGAATAGAGGCTGGAACTCATGCAAGTTTATGATTTTGTATACCTATGGTTTGCGTATTCAATGTACTCGTAGAACTAATATAGCATCTAAGTGCGAGAATCAGCTCCAAGCCACCAGAACTTGGGTGTGAATTCCAAATTCGCACATTTATAAACTTGGCTATGAACTAGAGGAGTACCAGTTAGTATTTGGTGGAGCTGACTTATCTACGGGTTGATGAGAGTGAGGGGTATGTGCGGAATGGGGTTGAGGGTGGTAGAGATGGAAGGTAGACGGTGGATGGAAAAATTGGGACTGGTCCAATGAAGATGCGTAGTCTAAGGCACCAGGAACTGCTGAATACGCCTGTGGTTTCAGCGGTAACGGCGGCTCGCCTAAATACGAATGTCGTAGGGCTTCAGAATAAGCACTATTATCGTACGACAGAGCATACTGCTGTTTATCTCTCGGAGAGACAGACCCTGGAGGGGTCATCGCTGAGTGATAATCAGCATACCCTCCGTATGCGAGCGAGCTAATATCAGTCCCTTTATGACCTAACTGCTCACTGTAACCAGACCCTTCGCTTCCCGGTGGAGTCGGCAACGGTCCAGACTGACCGTCGTTGGAGTAATACCCACTTCGTCCGTCTCCCAAAAAGTTACTTCTAATCACGCTCTCTCTGTTTGCATAAAGTTGCCTCAGAAGTGCTGAAGCAGGCGTTGATGTATGATTGCCTGGTATTTGTCTGTTCAAGTGGTTCAAGTGATGGTTTTGTGTTCCTATCCACTGTATGGTTGATTTCTGTTGCTGTTGTTTTAGTAAGGCATCCGTTGAGAAGTCGGTTGGTCGATGAGCGATCTCTTTACCGTCCAATGATGGTAAATGCTTGGACATAGCATTTTCTAGATCCCTGACGGATGTGGCGTCCGTTGCTCCCTCGGGGATGGCTAAGTTTGTTTTAGTTAAGTCCCGTTCAGCGGGAGATATGGCAGCTCCGGGGTTTGAGGAAGACTTTCGTCTTTCTTCGTCTCTCTCTGATTCTTCTTCGCATTCTGTTGTGTGCTTTCGTTTCTTAAGTCTTCTCGCGGGCATCGGAGAAGTTCTTTCAGGGTTTGTGTTTAATGGTAGCGGCTGGGCGTCGCTCAGCCTTGTTAGGTGGGTGCCGTCTGAAGAAGCAACAGGTGCTGATGAAGCAGATTCGCTGTTGCTTGGTGGTTCTGTTCTTTCAGCAGGGTGTCGGGAAGACGGAGGAGGGCCGCCCGACGTATCCGCATCTGGCGGTCCGTTTTCAGGATCTCCCGTAGTTTCTTCTCTCTTTACTCCTTGAACACTTTCTTCTAATTGGCAGCAATCCATTACGGTATTCGGATACTCCCTTCCGCTGTGAAACAATAAATATTCTTTAGCAATTTTCAATATTTTGGTCAATTACAATCTTTAAAATTTACTAGTCGAATTTTTGTTCCTATCTTTGATACGTTTTTAATTCTTACCTGATAACATAGTTGACACAAATAATGTTCTGTTCTTCAGCGTTTTTTGATGAGCAGACTACTGTGGCGCAGGTTTGCATCCAAGTGTATCCACCGAGCTTGTTCATCAGTCTATAGTAGTGCGTCAACACTTGTCCTTTATTCATTACTGAAACAAGATAAACCAGAAGTTAAAAGAAGACAATATTATACAGAAATCGTGCTGTAACTCTTGCATTTTTTTGGATTTTTGCCTAATATTAATGTGCTACTTGTAGTAGTAATGCATATAAGTAATTTCGTTATTGTTTTTGATATGCATTTGATTATCCTTACATATGTTTTGTACTTGCATTGTATCCACCCTAGGTTAGACAAAGGATTGTCTGACCTTGAATTATCGGCTCAAATCGGCCTGATGACGATGTTATTCAAATTATCAGTAGCTTATATTTTTCTATTACGTTGATAGCGAGCATTATATTCAATCGAACACACAAAGGACATTGCGATCAACACGTGTATTGTTGTACGTGAGTCATTAAGACGAACACGGTTTTTGGTTTTGTTGTGTATTGTGTGTGCCATTTGATAATTAGCGATGCACTTGGAGTTGTGCCAAAAAGTGAAACTTGTAGGCGGTTCTTGACTGCTAAATCATTGGTAGTAAAATAGTGCGTTGCATGTGAATGTCGCTAAGTTGCATTTAAACTTAAAATATGACTAAAGAGTTTTATTTAAGTATTATATTATCATGTGTTGGGTATCTTATATGTTTGTTTTAAAGACGTGATTAAACAACAGCGGGCGCAGTCGGTAGGAGGATGGGTGACTCCTGGTGGCAAAAAATCATGAACGCTTCCGTGCTTCGGAGGGCACGTAAAGCCGTCGGTCCCGGTTGTTGTCGTAAGATAGCAATCGTTAAGCCACGTCGAAACCTTCGGGTGGCATAAAAACTTCCGTCACTTGGGTTGGCCATTAACCCCTCAACTAATCTGCATTGAAGAAGCGTGGTGGAGTACGCTCTAGGCTTCCTCAGTGTAAAGAGAGACCCGTGCTCAATAGTGGGCCATCGATGGGGTGAAGCCAGCCAAATAAGCGATTATGAAAGTTATGTTGAATCAGATACGACTTAATAGAACTAGAAAGCATTAACACAATTATTAGACAACCTCACACATTGGCTTTTCTCACTCACAAATAGGTTCACTTAAAGAGATATCCGTCAAAGATAAACTGGTTATCTGTTATGAATTTTTCGTCATGAAAATGTTTGTTATTTATGTACAGAAGACAAGTTAATAAGATTTACCTATAACATTAGGACTTCTCCCATGTTACTAAATAGCTACATATGTTGCAATCAGAGTAGATATCGGTAATGAAATATTTAAAACATACGTGAAACTACGTGAAAAAAAATCATAGGAAGGTGATGAAATAAGTTAAAAAAAGTGTCAGGTAGGTATTTATAATTCTTAATCTCCCCATTGTCGCAATATGAAATGTTTTTGCCGCAACATAATTCATTAAATATTCCGAATGAGGTGTTACGGCCGGAAATTTAGGACATAATCATCTAATTTTATTATCCTGATGTACAAATTTTGATATTATACGATCAGATGTCGTCATTCCGTCCATCAGAAATCCCAAACGCGTATACGGTTGTATCCAAATTACCCGCTTTCTAGCAAACACCCGGAGTTTTATGCTAATTTTGACAATTGTTATTCTACACCCGGATTGACCACATTTGACCGGCATCTGTACAGACATTGTGTATTTTAAATTCAAATTTATAGTCTCGTAAACCTATCAACTGCTGGGTGCCAGTGAAAAACGTTACTGTATGACATTCAGCAATCGTGATTTGCTTTACAAAACGTCGGCCATCTTGTCTTCATCTGTTACTTAGTTACGAAACGGTTGCGCAACTTCATTTTCATGGTTTTAAGCGCATGATTCAGCCCCTAACCTAACCACCGTATGAATAAAAGCAATGAATCACGAGACAAAACGATATGCGCAATTGAATAGTCGAGGTAAAGATGATTCAAAATGTTTGAAAAACCCAATACCTACGGAATATGACATCATACTTCCGTACAGGAATCAGGGGAATGTATTCATAACTGTAAAAGTTCCTAAGAAAATTAAAATTAACTGGGATCGCTACTGAACGTAAAAAATATATGTATTTTGAAAATGACCACAATAGTAACGGATTCTCTACTGTCAGATTATCAGTAGGCCTCCTTGGTCAGCACAGAAGACTGTGCCCAGAAGATCGTTAATGCGCAGCCAGTGCAGAATTGCCGATGAACTCATGGAATGAAATTTTCGAGCAGAACCAATCTGATTCCCTTTAAACAGTCACCGAAGGGTTTGAACCTAATATACTTACAGTTAGCAATCTTTACTAATATTATAAATGCAAAAGTAAATTTGTCTGTATGTCTATCTGTTACCTAATTATCTATCTGTTGCCAAAACTAATTTAATCGCAAAATAAGAAGTTTTTGTTACCGCTCGAGTTTTATATTCGAGTAGATGTCTTCAAGACAAGAATGAATAGGTTTCTTCTAAGTTAATATGTTTTACCATCTACGACTACATTGCCACTTACCATCAAGTGGTAAAGCGCTAGACGTGATATTAACTGGGGTGGGGAGAAAAGGGGGATGTACAATACGGACGTAGTCGCAGGAAAAGCTACTAGTTCATATAAATTTATATCTATGACAGCATAAAATAAGAATACCGAAGCCAAAGGCCTTCCTGAGGACATTAAGGCCGACATTTCCCACGTACAGCCAGGGAAAGGAAACGAAATGATGGCACGAGTTATTATTATTCAAATCACAAGCAGCCGGTATGGCGCTAGGCCTAAATTGTATTCTTGTGACGAATACTCGGGAAATAACGATATCGTTGCGCATGTGGACTAACTTGAAGATGTTTCGGCATTTTTCCTTCATTTTGCGGTCTCAGATTTATTTTAAGGCATTTAATTCCTCGTTCAAATGTTTTGTGACGTAGGTATACCGGAATAGATCTAAATATATTTTTTACTAGATATACCTATTACAAGAAGCGCCTATTCTCGTCGTTTCTTTACACAGATAATTCATATTTTTTGACGAAGTAGTAAGTGTATTAATAATGTATGCTTACAAAGGTAATTAATTTATAAAAGTAATTCATTAGTGGAAGTAAAGTGGCTATCAAAATACATATAAAGTTCTTTTACCGAAGAAAGTCTTACTGTAAGCACAGTTTTAACAAAGTGCAAAATGTTTTTATACTTTTATATTTTTAATTTTTTTATTTAAAATAATCAATCCCATCTGATGGGAAAAAAATTATGAATGTTTTATGATAAAGTTTATTTATCCGTCAGTGTCTTCACCAATTGAATTCCATCACACATCCGGAGTAAGTTTCACTTTAAAACATCTTAGATCTTTCGATCTCGTATATTTTCCTCGTCGCCTTGATTCGTTGTTGTCTTGACATGGATTTCTATATGCCACAAACTGAATACAAATTGGCGTTACGACATTTGCCACCGATGGATTTCACCGCACATATTGGGTCATGGGTGGACAGTGATCGAAAACAATCGATTCTATAGATAAAGGATAATCAACGTTGTATTTGGATCTATATTACTGTGATTTAATGGGGATGTGTGTGTGTGTATGTGTCGATGTGGATGATAATGATTTCGGGGTCCCGGGTTCGATTTTCAGGGTAAGTGTTTGTAACAAATGAATGTGTGTATTCAATTTATGAGTGTTATTTGTGGTTCATAGAATCATTAAGATTACGTGAGTAAGTCATAATAAATTTTAATAAGTAAGTCATAATAAATTTTAATAAGTAAGTCATAATAAAACTGTAACAGGGTCGATTCTGTATGTTCAATATTTTTTTAAAGGAACAAGAAGACTTTGTTATTGATATATAGGGACTAAAACATTTTTTTTGGTATTATTGTCTGTCTGTTCGAGCTTCAGGCCAAAACCACTGGATGGATTTAGATGAATCGAAATTTAAATCCCGCGAATGGTTTTAGGGTAGGATTTTTTAATTTAGGGCAGTAAATGGCTTTGTTCCCACAGGATAACAGGTTAAGATTAATTTGACAACTTCGAAACCAATCGACCAATTTAGATGAAATTTTTTCATGTTTGTAGCTTATATCAGGACAATGGTTACAGGATACTTTTTATCCCAGAAAACTGCTTATATTCTCGTGGGAAAATAGGTTACAATTTGTAAGGCAATTTTGAAATCACTGGACCAATTTAGAGACAATTGTGCATATTTGTAGCTTATCTAACGAGAAGGAATATTGGATAGTTTTTATTCAGTCTTCTTCCGAAGCGACACAAGGCCAAAATCTAGTAATTCATATTTCTGCTTCATTTTATTAACATGAAAAGGTACCTAGCTGTAATTTAAATAGACTTTTTTTTAAACTTAACCTTTTTTATGATATCTTAAACTCCACCTAAACACCTTTAGCAATTTTCTTAACTAACTATAATTAATTGTTTAAAAATACACAAGTACCTACTGATTATTTGAAATTACACGTAAATATCTATTAGGTTACATAGCTAGAACAAAATACTACAAAATACTGGTAATACTTACAATCTACATGGCATTTTCTAAGTTTATTCGCGTCTTCTCCATGGCACAGTGCGTAGAGATTCTTCCCCGTCAGCTCGTCCGCCGTGTACCCTAGTAGCTCTGACACTCTGCTGTGAACGACAACGAACAAGTGAGTAAATGAAGTTATGTAATTAAATAAACCTATTTTATTCAAATAGCCGATAAATGAGCAGATAAATTATCTAATTGTTAGTAAATTTATAACTCAAGTAGGGACTTTGAATTGTAAAATTTTGACTTTCGTTAAGGGAGCTTTTGGTTCCTGAGACGAAATAAACAGTTTTCATTTCATTAATAGTGATCAGCTTTAGTTGTAAGTATCCGCAACGCCAAAGTAATATAAACTTTGCTTACCAAAAAATTATAAACTTAATTCAGAATATTTGAGGAATCTTTGGTACAAAGCTGAAACCTGTAGGAGAGAGTTCAAAGGGAGTAAGTTATTCGTAACTCTCCCACTACTTATGTTAACTCCAACTTGTTTATCGTTTATTCATATTTTTCATTTGTTTTTTTATGATATAACTGTGCAGTGTAACTGTGCGAATAAATATTCTTTCCTTCTTACTTAGCTCTGGTCTCATTGCAGTGAGGGGTGCATTTTGGGTGGAGTGCTACCAAGTAATGAAATTGGCGAATACAAGATTCAAACGGAGTTCTAGTGTGAGTATGTTGGTGTATGAGTAACCTAGTAACTACACTCGGTTCGCTTCGAAAAAATCAGGTAGCAGTATCATAATTCTAACCTGTAACTGTCCCACTGAGCTCGGGCCTCCGCTCACATTGTGAGGAGTATATTCCAGTACACTGGCCAAGTGAGGATTGGTAGAATTCACACAGTTTCGAGACCTTTACAGGGAACTCTCAGGAGACCGAAGCATGTGATAATTAAGTTATAAAGGACACATAACTTTGAAAATTAGAACGCGCAGTGTTTGAATCCAGGTCCTGGGAGGTCGAGGGATTCGAGAGAACAAGTTTGAAATCGTTAAGCTACCCGTTTTAATAAATAGATAAATATCTCTAGACAACTCACACAAGGTCATCTGACCCCAAACTAAGGGTAACTTGTGCAATAGTGATCAGACAACTGATAAACATACATATATACTTTTAAATACATACTTAAATAGCTATTGCTATTACACACCCAGACACACAGAACAAACATTCCTGCTCATCACAGAAGAATTTGACCTGTGTGGGAATCGAACCCACGACCTTCGGTGTAGTAGTCAGGTTCACTAACCACTAGACCAACCGGCCTGTCATGTAATTCTAGATTATTCTCCGTTAATACCTGGGTTCACAGTGTGCTATTCTGAAGTCGAAGTTGATTCTGGTGACGAACATATCCGATTCTAATCTGATCTCGTGGACCGATGGCGGCGGGAGAGCGATGGCGAGCGCCACCATACCAAGTAAGGATGGCGGCGACTTCCGGTTGTGAGAGAAGGAGTACTGTGGCCGAAGTCTGCATAACATTAGCACCACCTGGAAAGAAGGATGTTGTAGTAAGTGTTATGGTTCAACTTGGTTGGTAGAGGAGCTTGTAAAATATTGATGAAAATTGATAATGCCAAAATACAGAAATATAAATACATATATTAAAAAATATTATGTTATCCCATGAATATATTATGAAGAAAGATGTTCTTATGTTATGATTTTAAACTCATCTCATCGTGGACTGCGTATATTATGTAATCAGTTTAGTGTATCGTGATATAGTCAACAAGACGCAAAAACGAACTAGACGTAGACAGACTAATGTCAAGTGTCATCTGTCATCCTGTCAAAAGTTTCTCATCGTCACCGCAGTTCAGCCGGAACCGTGATCCATGCAATTTGGTCGAAATATCGGCGCGTAAAACATATATCGTGAGTACCCGTAAAAATATTGATATTTTATCTCTAAAATATAGGACAAAATACCTTCTTGATAATTACTTTTTTCCAAATAACGTGACCATGAAACCTACCCATGAAGAACGGATTTATATAAAAGAAAAACGCAAATTATCGTAGTTTACGTATATTAATAAAAAAAATGATTCGAAAATTTCACACCATGAAAAGAATAATCTTTTATGATTTTATAAAAACATTTATACTAGAAGAGTCAAAATTAAATGCGCCTACCGGGCGTGTTCTGGACATCCTAAAATAAAATGTTATCATTGTTAAAAAACTCTTCTTCGGTCCTCATTAGACAGCCTAGGTACAGTTAAAGAAACTTTAAAGTAATTACATACAAGCTTTGGATCTGTGCGTGATTACGTTTCTTGCTATTCTATGAATATGGTTATTAACTGTCGTCAGTTTACGACTGATGTACCTATTATTTTTTTCAATGGCCCTGTAGCCAAATGAAGGATCATTTGGCAGGAGCCTGCAATGTATGGGTTCGGTTTGTGACAGATAAATGTTTATTCTTTGTTATCCGGATTGAACACCTGCTTTATATTTGCGGATTCATTTCTAATCATGCCCGTCTCCTCATAACCGAGCAGGCGTACACTGAGCCTAGGCCTACTCCACTCCAAACACCAAAATGCTATATTGAAATAAAAAAGACTTTAACTTTTAGGATTGTCGCTAAAATAACATAAAACGTGATTTACATGATCAAGAAGTTCGCATGCAAACAAAGGTGAAGAATCATCCGCTGCCAACGAACGGTTAAAATCACGTACAATGAACTCCAGGTAACTCCGGACTCAAATGTAAGACCGATAAACTAATTCCAAATTTTCGCAATAAAACCTTAGCCTCTGGCATACAATCTATGCCAAGGGTTTGAAATGAACGCCTCTAATTACCCCGTCGATATTCGCACGAGTTCTATGAGCCATTTAGATTGAGATAACTCCAAATTATGGGTTTAATTCTACTAATATTAGCTTTACTGATTCAGTTAAAATTCCAGGGATTAACACGACGTTTTCACCGAATCTCTGAAAACATAAACGCTTGTGAAAGCCGAATTTTCTCAAGGGAAATAATCTATTAGAAGTGATTTTACGCACTTAGTAAGTTATTCGCGAGTCGCTTGAGATAAAATCGCATTTTATGTTCTAACACCGAGTTAAGGCAAAAATTATGGGCCATAGCGGTGCCTTGAGGCACCCCACGCGGTGCAATAATTCTAACAATAATATTTGTGATCTAAGCTGATAAAGTATGCGAATTTATTTATTTATTGTGAAAGGAATTCTTGTTCAACTGCTTATTAAGTTTGCAAAGTGATTAATTAGGTCAACGACAAGTGTATGAAGAATTAATGACAAAACATTTTGCAATATAATTTATTGAAATGTTGATTATTGATGTGTAACATAAGTAACCGTCATAGCTCAGAGGATTCGCTGGCTAAAGTGGCAATGGGCTGGCCATATAGTTCGTAGGACCGACAGCCGCTGGGGAGAAAAGGTCCTCGAATAGAGACCACGTCTCAGAGAAAGGAGCACAGGGCGCCCTCCGACCAGGTTGACTGACGACCCAAAGAAGACAGCGGGTATCCGCTGGATTCAGAAGGCTCAGGGCTGGTCAGACTGGCGGAAATTGGCCTATGTCCAACAGTGGACGTTGAAAGGCTGATGGATGGATGAACATAGTTACTTTCGTATTCGAGCAAATTGCTAGGAGTGATTTTGTGCAATGCAACGTGAACTTCATTCTTTGAAGTCGGTTAAATGAATCTGTGAATGACTGAATAATCCAAAATAATTTTCAGATGTTACACACTATATGCCATTACTTAAAGACTCGCTCTGTTTCTTATAAAATCGTCAATAGAAATCTACATACAAAATTAAATAAACCATATTTCATTATTACTGTGGTGATAAAAATAAACTCAATTTCTTTGCTAGATTCAGACAGAATTAAATCACAAAAGGGTTTACACAATCGCAGCTTCGCACTGAGGTTTTTGTCTTGACAACTGAAGCATGACGGAAAGTAAGTAGATAAAGAAACAGATTAAAGTACTGTCACTTACTGAATGAGACGAATGACGTATAAAAAGTTTTGAGATTTATAAAACAAAAAGTAACTTATTAGGTAAGTCATATCTTTATTCAAAGTTGAATAATCTTTTAGTTTTTGATATTAATAATGGATGGAGCTATAGAAAAAAGACATATTTCCCTCATTTTACCCATTAGGAATGTTTCGTAAAAAAATGAAGAGATATCATCACACAAATATTTATATTTTTTTGTTAGTTATAATTTTCAATCTGTCACTTTAATTAGATTAGAGAAAAACCTGGTATATAAAATTTGACTTAAAATCTAGCAAGTCCTAAAAGCTGAAAATTTCATCCTCGATCAAGTACAAGCAGATATTGTACGGTTCATCATGAATTTCTATAAAAAAAAGATATATCGTCAAACGTAAGACAGGAGAAAAAAATATATTAAAGTAGTAAATTGCCTAACAGAAACTTAATTCACAGATACGCAATATAAATTACGAACGGCTAAGAAAAATTTTGCTTCCGTTGTAACTCCTACGCCTTTCTCATAATCAGAAAGGTAATTTTTCATCAACACGTTCCGTTGTCAGATACCCACCCGCCAGTTACCACACTCTCCGTATCTCGACGGGCCACCCTCCGCGCTTCTTCCAACCTAGATTGAAAATGAAAATTCAGCGTACATTTATTTCTCATTCTAAACACTAGATAAGAATAAAAATGTCCACAAATTTTCATCGTCATCATTTACTCTAATGACGCGGAAACGGTAAATCTTATTTCTTAGATTACTCGCTTCTTACATTATTCTTTGGTATCGTTCTTGACTTCAGCCTTTCTAATTAATCTAATATTAATTTCTTTCTAAGGATGAAGTAGTATAATTTTTTTTACAATTAACATTTCTGCATACATTATTTATTATTATATATTATTGAGCACCAACCTAATATACACTATTTACAAAAAAAAAAACTATGCAAACAATAAAATTTTAATCCATTTAACTTTTTACCAAAATCATCAGAATGTTTAGGAACCAAAAATAGGAATGTGTCGCATTAAAGAATTAAACTTAATTCATGTTTCGGCATTGTTTCGTGTGAATAAGGACTTTTGTTACGTTGTTAACAAATAATATATTTTGTATTAATAACTTTTTATTGACCGCCAGATCTGTCATGTATGTATGTATGCGTAATACAAGATTATATATTGCAAATAATGGATTCATTCACTTTTCGTTGCTTCCTGTTCTCTTTGGTGTTATTTCATTATTTTTTCTTTATTTGTCAATCCCGACAAAATTATAATGTACTTTATTATTATTTTCTTTTTTTAATATTTGAACATTGTTACTTACTCTATATCCTGAAGACTTGAAATGGCATCCTCTTTTGGTGAGTGTGCTTTTCATCCGAACGCAGAAGGCTCGGTCCATCCCTCGGTACAACGCCCCGCTAGCTGCTAGGCTCATTTGTGATGATACTGCAGACAGAGAAAAATAATATTTTTGAGAAAACTTTTTTCAATCACATTTTCTGTCTATTCTTGTGTTAATCCTGTTCATAAAGTCTTACGGCTCTTGAAAATAATAATTTACTATTAGTTTGTTTTTTAGTTTGATTATTGTATAAAATATTATTATCCTAATTACCTTTCTATTCTCACTGCATTAATTTATGATTATATTTAATGTCTGCTATATTTAGTTGTGTTTTAGAATTGATGTTAATGTTCTGTTAAAAATTCTGTTCTTGCCTTATGTTACCTAACTTGTCATACCAAGTTTCAGCCTCCACTATCATAGGGGACCCAGACGAGTGGTGGTTAAGATTTTTTCCTAGCCTTATAATGAAACTGAATAAAAAGTAGTGTAGAATTAACATTAAATGTCCACTTTTCAACAATTATTCCTACAAGACCTTACAGCTGCCCCCTCGTTACGAACTTATCTAGCCGTCAGTCTTCGTTATTTTATTTCGTTATTTTTATCAAGTACATGTTTTCGGACATAAAAGTGCAGTAAAACTCAACTTCTCACTAATGAATTCCATAAAGTAGTTGTTCTTAGTTCTCTATGTCAGAGTTTCCCAAGCCAAATCCGTCAAGATCCTTATCTGCTATTGGCAGCCACGTGATTTTTCGCAGAACGATCGTATCCGTGTTTTGGTCTACAAATCAACTATTCTAGACATGTTTCGTGCTCGCTGAAGGTACTATTAATTCGCAAGTTTAAAATTTTAAAACAAAAATCCCGGATCATGAGCAGATGACAATTTATAAAAACGTAGTTGGCGTAATTACCAATAAAATTATGAAAAAACTGAATAAAGTGAAAATAGTGGGATACATTAACAACTACCTTCAGCCCGCTGCTTCGTACGCGTGGTAGGTACGTTAATAAAAACTAACCTATGTGTTATTCCGGATTATATCTACGTGTTAAATTTCACTCAGGTCTATTTAGTAGTTTTTACGTGAAGGAGTAACAAACATCTATCCATCCCCAAAAACTTTCGCATTTACAATATTAGTAGTAGGTATAGAATTTGTAGGCAGTAAAAGATACAACACAATGAAAAGCAATGAATATATCGATTTAAATCAAACGGTCTTCTTCAACGCTTTAACCAACTTTTTCTCTACTAAAGAGCTCGCTAAATGTTTTAGATTATCTGATGGCTACATTGATTAGTCGATTGGTTGTCTAATTATACGATTCGTGGTCGAAACCTTGGGACCAAGTCGACACCACGCCTTAATTGATTTCACTGAGCTTGCATTCTTCTGAGAAATCTAATAGTAAGCGTTTCTTAAACTTTTCTGCTCTTTTAACATTTGGTATATGCGGTCGTATGATCTTAAACTGGAAATAGAATTGACGGGCCTGTTGGTCTATTAGTGAACCTTCTGGACCGGGGTTCGTGACTGGATCCCTACCCAGGACAAACTTTTCTGTGATGAGTAGGAAGGTTTTTTCTGTGTCTAGGTGTGATAAAAATATCTATAAGTTAAAATATTCATGTACATTTATCAGTTGTCTGGTCACCATAGTACAAGCGATTTTTATTTTTATTTATCTACTATTATGCTGCACTATGGTGATCAGACAACTGAGAAACATACAAATTATATATTTTTAAAGGACTAAGATAGGTACATATTTTTTCACCTAGAAACAAAACAAACAATCATAATCAGCTTATCACAGTTTCATCTGGATGACAATCGAACCCATGACCTGCAGTTTAACAAAATTACTTATCACTGGACTAACAGGCCAGTAAATTTAAAGAACTTGTGGTACTCATTCTACCTATATTTTTTCAACTTATGTGAGAAACTAGCGCTGAAAAATAATCTTTAGTAATGTCTTTAGTAATAGCCGCTCAATTTCCATTAAAATGGACAATGTAGTGTTCAATCACGCCTTTGTGTCAAGTACATTATAACATTGAGCCAATAGGTATTTTCGCAACCTTGTATCTTTTTTTACTATAAAAGTGACACAGGGTTTGCAGACAAAATTGCAATTTTTAAAACCAAATAATATCATTAATAAATGTATCATGTTTATTCCTATATCATATTTATGTTCCCCTTCTTAAACTGTTTATACAATTACGAATATCCGAAGCGGATGCGATATAACTATCGCGTTTCCAAGAATACTAATCTCAGAATAAAAAGTAATATCATTCGATCCTCTGTCAATAGCATCCAATTTAGCAATAACTTTTTACATATTAGAAACATGTAACGTGTCTCAAATACGTTTAATAGATTTGACTATCACTGGCTCTTTAACTGACATCACATCAAGCGCTTCTCCACGGCTGTCAAGTGACAATATGCCCATCTCTACGGACTTCAGTGCTTTACCTAATACTTTACCACCTTTTTCAACGCTTCTCTCTGTACAATGACCATCTGTCACGTCAGATCCTGATTGATTTTTTGCTTCCAGTTTTTCTTCAATAGGTAAATTGAAATCGAACCTAACCCTTAAAGGTTACGTTACAGCAATTTTGTTTTGCTGGATACCAAAAAAACTCAGCCAAATGCACCTCTATATAGGACAACAGTTTTTTTCTTCGTCCTGGGATTTAACTAGTCACTGCAATTAATTATTATTGCTTAGAAGAAATTTTAATTTCAAAAGAAGCTGTTTAGTGTCATTCGCATCACTAGAAGCAAAAAGCCACTTTAAAGTTTGAATGCGACAGCATTAATTTCTTTTCTCTAACACAGTTTCAAGGCGAACTTTAAGGTAGTAAATAGAGATATTTAAACTTAAATTCTCCGTACACTCCCAATTACGAAAAAAGCAAGCGCAACTAAGATTATAACCACAACAACGACAAAAACACCGGATGCAGCGGAGCGAGCAATGGCCTCTATTTGTCAGTGAAATGATAGCAGTAAGTTTTTGCTTATCTCGGCATTTAATTGAACACCGCCTATAATATAGAATAGAGGTGCTGAAGAATCGAAATACGCCCTGAGGGATACCAAACCTCAGTAACGGCGCCCAGCTCAATAACCCGTTAATACTTTCCCATAGCGATGAAATAAAATATTAATCAAAACTATAAAGCCGAGTGCTGACTCCCCATTGACCGTTTCATAAGGTCCTAAGCCACCGTGAAGATTTTATAATCTAATTTCAATTTGGTCCACAGCTTATTAAAGGCAGTATTGAGCGATTCGATGTACTAAGTGAAATTTATGGGATCAGTACTGCCACTGATCTTACAAGGTGCAATAGCCTCAGAAAAGAGGGAACCTTAATTGAATTCAGTATAGTTTTTTCTCGATTTGATAGACGGAGCAAACTAGTTTTTTAATTCCAAACTTTTGACAGGAAAATGTTAGTAAGCAGATTGGCTAACGGTGAACTGGCCATTCCATTATGAATTACTTGTTTTTGTTTTGTATGGTTAACCAAAATTTTACACATGGTTCGGTACGATGCGTTTTTTGCCAGAAAGAAACTGATTTCCATCCAATTATTGTGGTTAAGTCGATTTAGATATAACTAAAATGTCCATAAAAACGCTGCTAACTTGATGTAACTGACAATTCGAGATATTTTTGGGGGAAAAGAAACAGATGAGGCAACTTTTTGCGCTGATATAGTTAAGTTTTTTACGTAAATAGTTAGTCTGTAGAAGTAGGTACGTACTTCTACATATCATATTCTTAAGATTCGCCTAAGGTTTGAAACGACTTAAAAGCTTATGAATATTTGTTAACAGTATTTGTATTCTCATATGCTTGGTTTAAATGACGTTGAACACTTGCAGAATATTACAGGTTAAAGTAAATATGCTACAAAACACATGAACTGAACTGGTTCATCATTGCACCAATCACTGTCCCACTGCCAGGCTCATGTCTCCTCTCATAGTGTGAGGAATACAGGCCATAGTCCACCACGCTGGCCACGTACGATTGGTGGACCAGCTAGTTAAAAAGCATTAAGTTGTCCGTATTAATAAAAAAGATGGAATCGTAATCAAACGCTTACTTATTGAATATAAATAAAATCTAAGGAACATTGTATGAATCAGTATGAAAATAAAATCTTTGCTAGATATTTTTCACAATTTTAAATATTATGAACTTCACACGAAAGTATTCGTATTTTCTTGTAAAATAAGACGTACATCCAAATCAAAAATACAAATAATGACAAATATCTAAGGTGAACACATAATTACTGTATATCTAAAAACATACCATCAGGATTGTTAGTCCCATGCTGACTTCCTTCTTCACTTCCAGAAGCTGGACTATTCAAGCCAGCCCCTCCTGATCTTCCAGCAAGTGATAGACCAAGCTGCTCAGCAATTTCTGCATGATCTGCTTGATGAACGTAGTCAAATATACTGCTACCCGTCATCTCTACCTGAATAAAAACAATTGTTGGAATAAATTACATAAAAAAAATATATAAATTTAAGTGTTAAATGACAACATTTTGTACATTGGTAAAGTTATGAAATAAAATAAAGTTTGATAGGTAAATTAAAGTAATAAACTGGACTAATACGTAACATTCATAAGTTCTTGGATAGTTTTCTAGGAAACCTTTTGAAAAACAATATTGACGGAAATTCGTTTCAGAAACAACATACTATAACAGAAAAATGAAAAACCCCGATGAAACGTTAAACATTTTAAAACAAAAACATTGGAAGTGAGTCGTAATCAATAATAAACATACAACCACAGAAATAAAGTCTATTATGCATTGAATGTTACATGCTCAAGGTTCATAGGTAGTTAAATAAAGACTTCTCACGTACAGTAGTTATGAATGAAGGAAGCGTTATCGCACATCACAAGGCAGGTGCCTTCGTAGAAACCAATAAACCACCAACTATAGAAAACCATGATAATACTGATGTTCTACTTAAGCTTTTTATGGACATTAAAGTCATTTAAGTAAAATTATTACTTTCAGCTATGGTAGAGGAAGTTGATGGTCATACATTATAAATAATATAAAAATCCTTTTATTAAAGTTTCATTGATTGAAAAGTAGTTATGTAATGTATTAGTATTACATTAGTATTTAAACTTTGTATCCATTTGCGACATTAAAAATATTTTTTAATATTGGAACAACAGACGATTCTAGACATAGTTTTAAATCCTTTCAGGGTCCATTACACTTCATATAAACTAATTTTAATAATACCATATATTATGAATTAATCGATTTTCAAATAAATGGTTTAAATTATTAACAATATGATATGAAAATCTGACGCCACGTCAACTTTCACACTGACCCTTACACGGCGTATGCAAATGTTCCTTTAAATAAATTTATCAAATATAATTGTGGGACCCTATTAGGCATTCAAGAAGCGCGTATCCGCAGTGAAGACTCGCATGTGAATACCACAAACAATGGTGACGTTACGGTGGTCGTTTCTAAGAAAGATCCCATGGATTTTATGGTGTTTACACATTCAGCTATTGGTGCCCACAAATTTAACAATGTTGACAGATTCTTTAAGTTTAAAGTGATAAGGATTAAGGTGTTAAAAGATCTAATTGCAGTTGTTACAAATTGTATCGGCCCTATTGAAGATGATTCCCAATTGATTTATGGTTTAAAATCAGACACGAAAGGTAATAAAAACCGACAAAATAGTTATAAAGTATTTGCGGATATGTCCATAGATGGTAGAATCACGTTCGATGATGAATTCCAACAACAAGAAGCATCACGTAAATAATTTCCTCGGAAGGGTCGAAGCACGTCAAAACAAAAAATAAAGTATCCATTTTCCCTTTATCTATAAAAGAAAATATGATTTCCCATTGTCGACGTTATCATCAGTCTTTACTGCAGACCTCGAAAAAAGATGGCGGCAACAGAATTTAATATAGCAGAAGCGTTAGCGAGTTTCGCTTATAAGAAAGTTGTATCTAAGCTTATTTACCAGGAAGTTTATGTATTTTATGTGAGCGCACACTGGCATGCCAACGAAGACGTATAGGTGTCCATGTGTTAGGTGTTTCGATAATATTTGGGTGTGTGTGAGTTTTCGGGGGTGTGTGAGTGAAGTTCCAGCATTAGAATGAGGAGCACGCGCGCGCCTTGCCCGGAACGTGACCAGCATGTCGCATCGTCCCTTTCCCCCCATACACCGTCTCCCTCGCACCACCCTCCAGCCATTTTGGAATCGAGTGTTTCCCAGTTTTCGGATCTTTTCCAGCGCCCTTTAATTTCGTAATGCTATTTAATTTGGTTTGTGTTGTTTTTAATTTTCGCAACGTATTTTTTTACAAAAATTATCATTATAATAATTTCTGTAGTAAGGCACAAAGGCATTATTTTTGTAAATTAAAAGGAAAACTAAAAGCTACCATTGTATTTAAATTACGACTCGTGTATTTTACATTTTTGCGATGGCTCAAAACGTTCCCAAAGAACATTGTATATATGTACATATATATATAAATTTTAATATGTTGAAGCGTCACGAAATTCAAGCAGGCTCTTTGAAATACGGGCTATTAAGGCAGGTAGAGAGAATAGCCCACGTAGGAGATATAACGCGACACGTGTAAAAGGAGTTATCTGACATCTAGCAGTTACCACCGGATGTCTTTCTAGCGCCGCCGAAATTTTCAGATTAGATCCTCTGATTTAAGACCGTGTCATGTGAAACTTTGAATGAGACGCGTCTATCGTTTATTTTGATATTCAGAAGCCTATGACAGCGACACGAGAAAATGTCACATATTGCAATGATAAGAACGCTAGATGGCGCTGTTTTGTATAATTTGAAGAACTGAACACAATATGCAGTTGAAGTATATTATGGGATGAAATATAGATAGATATATAATTTAAACAAAATATCTTCAAGTCAAGAGTGAATAGGCTTCTACTAAGTTATCGTTAACTACTAAGCTACTAGTTAGCTTTACCATCATAGATTTCATCGCCACTTACCATCAGGTGGGATCGTAGTCAGGCGCTAAATTATTTATGGTAAAACAAAAAAGCTTAAGACAGTTTCTTTTTAATCCACGCAGCCTTTGAAAAGAACAATAGCTTAGTCTTATTTGCTAAAAATGTAATTAGTCCACAGCCTTATAAAATACAGTTCCGCGTGATTTCAGCAATTAGCCTATTCGAGCGATTAATCCAATTATTCAATTCCTGGAAAATATTGGTACATTTATTTTAATTAAACTATTTTGGTACTTTTGTTCCTACAAGGTAAAGTAATGTTTAAAATGTCTCAATTTATTTGCTTCAATCTTAAAGCTTGTCCAAAAAATTTACTGTAAAAATGTAATTGTACTTTGTTTGCGCATTGGTTTTGCAACACAAACAATAACTTAACTACCCTTTTGAATGGTAATATATCCGTTGAGATACTCGTATATCTTTCAAATTTTCCGAAAGGATATACAAAATGTATCATTCGTGAAGTTGAAGGAAGATATTTTAGCATCTGTAAAATGATCCTCCAAATTCGAGACTACTTGGATAGGCTTATGCAAACTGAGATTAAGCGTTAATTAGGCCACTAATTCACCAATAATAAAATATTGTATGATTTATTAATTAACCACTAACAAAATAATATTCTATAATCAATGTAATGTACTCATATTGTCAATGTAATAAAATTAAGTAAAGATGAAAAATGTAAAATAAAAATAATAAAAATAAATATCTTTGGACAACTAGCACACGGCCATCTGACCCCAAACTAAGCAATAACTTGTACTATAGTGATCAGATAACTGATAAACATACATATATGTTTTTAAATACATACTTATATATTTACACCCAGGCACAGAACAAACATTCCTGCTCTTCACAGAAAAAATTAACCTGGGTGGGAATCGAACCCACGACCTTCGGTGTAGCAGTCAGGTTCACTAACCAGTAAACCAAACAGCCTATCGAGAGGTAAACTGGAAAATATTTAAATGAATTTATTGTTAAGAGTGGATAATATAAAGCCATTTTGAAAATACCTGTTCTTTTACTTTTTATAATTTTTATAATTTAATGTTTAACACCATCCGATGGTAAGTGGCGAGTCCTAGATGGTAAAGCACATTAAATTAGAAGAAGTATATTTATGTACAATAATCTTAAAACCCGGTGATACGATTAAAAAGCGTTTTTCACCGATGTATTGCACTAAACTAAATTAAATTACTTGTTGTATTCAATTCTGTTGACAAGTAATGATACGTCAATTGAGGGAATTCCTAAAGGCTTTAGCCATACAGAAGCGAAGCGATAGTAGTGACAAAGTAAACAGTTTGAAACATGTCGCAACGTGAGTTAAATAAATGACCGCCACGTCCCACTGCTCTACCAATATTGAAACTTAACATAAAGTTAGATAGATTGAGGCTGGATCACAAAAACCAATACACTACCAGATACCAATGAAGTTGATACTAATGGAGTTTCTTTCACCATTTCTTTCCTTATCAAAACACTTCTCTAAAATGGTTAGGTTCACAACAATCGGCTCCCTATGTATTGCCAATACAACATTTTCTTTTACGTTAATTGCTTCCTTTTATTTAAAGGATATGCACTGAAAACATACATACATATTATCATGAAAACCGCCTCAAGAATCGTAAATAATGGTACTTACTTGTGATAATCCTAAATATATAGACACAGTTTCAGATATGTACAGGAACCTCCCATCGGCCGCCACGGAGAGCGCGAATCCGTCGAGAGACTGTCGACAAAAAATTACATATAAACTTAAAGCTAATATTATACTCAAATAATGATAAATAAATATCCTTGGACAATTCACATACGGCCAACTGACCCCAAACTAAGCGTTAGCTTGTACTATAGTGATCAGGGAACTGATAAATATACATACTTATATATTTTTGAATACATACGAAGGGTACGTAAAGACGTCGTTCATCAGATGACAGATCGTTGTTATCATCAGATGGCAGTCGTTAAGACTTGTCAGAGTTATTCATGCTACTTAATGAGACAGTCACTAGCCCCAAATTAAGCCTCATTAATTTTAGTTAGTAGGGACATTAATGGGTTAAAACCTTTAGATTAACAATTTCACTTGGCAAACTTCCGATGGTAATGGGCACATGCAGCTTCTGAACTAGATGAGGCTAAAAAGGTTAAGGACAAACAAAATACTTTTCTGAATTTAAGGCATAATATTTAAATTAAGGCATATAATTAAAATATGTAATTTTCCTACAACTTTAGGTACATAACCGGATCCTATTCCGGCAGCTACCAGCCCTGCATATTATTAAAATATATACTTTTCCTGCAAGTTAAGGTACATAACCGGATTCTATACCGGCAGCTACAAGCCCGGCATATAAATAAAATATGTACTTTTCCTGCAACTTAAGGTATATGGCGATGAACCTATGTACTCAAAATAAATATCAACCAATGCTATGACATGCGAAATACGAAATCAAAAACATTTATTGAACAGAAAATAATCAAAGATATTTATTGCTAATAATTCGTTCCGCGAATCTATTCCGTAAACGTATAAATGAAGTGTCAAAAACGAAAATGAAACTTCATACAACTATTATCGTTTTCTATTGACAAAGAATGCCAAATAATGAGAAGAGTTGTATCATATTATTATATTGAATTGAAAAAGTAATTTGTATTTATTAAGGATTAAATACCGTACTGTAATGATATATATAAGGTTCTTAATTAAAATTCATTTAAAATACTACATTATTAAATTTATCTTGTATAGTGACTTAAGTAAATTTTAAGAAAATAATGAGAAAGGTTTAATATTTATTTTGCATTCTGACGCACAGCCTGGTGAAGTTGATGGGATACTGAGAAGAATTTAAATATTATAACAACATTTGCAACCGTCCTACTACTGGGTTACGGTCTCCAATCGCAATGTGAGGCGTACAGGCCATAGGCCACACGCTGGCCAAGTACGGATTAGTGAACTTCATATACATATGTTTGAGAACGTTAGGGCGAACTCTCAATAATATAGGTTTTCTCACAATGTTTTCCTTCACCGTAGCAAGTGATAATCAACTCCTAATACGTACATAACTTTGAAAATTAGGCACGCGGTGCAGAATTTGAATTCAGGACCTCTCAATCGATAGTCCAAATTTCAAACCACTAGGCTATCAGTACTTAACTGAGAAGAATAGTTTTTTTCAATCCGCCATTATGCGTTTGTCGACGGCAGCGTAAAATAAGAATAAATGAATTAACTCCGCACCGTACCTAAAAGACGTTTATTTGTTGCCCCACTTGTTCTGGTCGTGGATTACATTTGTTTGGAGACTGTAGGGCCGGACCTTGGCTTAGAAATGAAGACCAGGAAATTCTACTTTTTTTGCTGGCCAGTACTGGTCGAATTGGTTCATAAGTTTTTATTTACTTGGTAGCTTTCCACGACTTTGTCAGCGGATATTGTACCGTACTTTCAAGTACTGTACTTACAGTACTGTACTTTCAACACAGAACTAGGTTGTATATAAACTTTAGTTAAAATAATTTATGTAGCTTTTTTCTAAGATATTTTTGTTATCTTGGAAAATAATTCTCTTCCAGCTTAATAACAAGCGAAACTTCTTTCATAAGTTTAGGTAGGTTCCAATGATTTCCAAAACGACATTTTTTAATATCCTTTTACACAAATTGTGACAATCCCCGAAACGTCACTTTGACAGTAACCTGTTTGTCTACGTTTTTTATCTCAAATTATTTTCGTATAGTTCACGATAAGTGAATAATCGAAAGCGACAACGTGACCGACGTGACGTGATGTTACACGCAGATATTTGCAAGCATCAGGAATGGATCAAAAGAAGTCAGGTGCGGTGAAACAAAAAAAAATAAACATAGACAAAAAATTAGCACAGTTTTTGCAAACAAATGGACATGAAACGACCTCTGGCTAGGAGCACGTCCTTATTTCTTCAACGTACAACTTGTCCCGCAATGTTAAAAAAAATATATTCAAGGAATCACGTACAGTTTTCAATCCGTGGAAAGAAACCGCAGCACCCACAACATTAACTTGTAACGAGTTTAAATCGATTGCACAAATGATAATTTACGCTGTCGATATTGGGTACGTATCTTTCAGGGTTCCCGAAGTGTTAACAGGACCCTGTTGCACAAATCATAATTTGCGCTGTCGATAATATTATTAGCCTAAACATCTATGATTCAGAGTTTCCGAAGTATTACTTTGACTCTATTAGATTGCACAAATGATAATGTACGCTGTCGATTTTAGGTATGTATCTTTCAAGGTTCCGGAAGTTTTAACCCTATTACGATTTCACAAATAACATGCTATCTGTATTAGGAACGTATCTTCGAGGGTTCCCAAAGTGTTATCTGAAAACTATTAAAATTGCACAAATCATACTTCCGCCTTCGATATTAAATGAGTAGGTATCTATAACGGTTCCTAAATTGTTAACTGGATCCTATTACAATCGAGTACAATCTGGTACAATCGATGCGCTATCGATATCAGGAACGTATCTTCCAGGGTTCAGAAAGGGTTACCTGGTCTCTATCATTGCACAAATGATAGTTCACGTTATCGATATTCGGTACGAATCTTTCAAGGTACCCCTGAACAAAACATCAATGCAGTTGCATCAGTGATAATTTTCCCTGTCGGTAAGTAAGTCAAAATTTCTCTAATATCAAAAAAATCCCCAATTTTCACGTTTTGAATTAAACAGTGATACCGAACCATGCCCTTGCGAGCCCGACTTGTACTTTCGACTCGTACTCTTTTTATCACTTACATTAAAATAACGTTTATTTGACTACAACTGTTTGTTGTGACACACCTTGATTTGTTATTGCGTTTTTCGAATTGACTTTTGTCGAAATATTCTTATTTGTTTTCTATAGAACCAATCGGTAAACAATAAATTTACATAAAACCGTTGTCCATTCCATCCTTATGTCCGATAGATGCCAAAATACCATAAATGGATACTGTAGACATAGAACCGTGTTTCGGGTACTCACGGTACTCATGTACATATATGTACATATTTGCTTAACACGTCGATATTTCGACTTCATTGCATGGATTGCATACAATTCCATCTCGTTCATAAAAAACATATCGTGAGTACCCGTTATATTGTAGGTGCACAGTCAGTGATAAATTGAGTGTAAAATTAAAAAGAAATGTAATCCACTAAAATAGGCTATTAAATAGGAAAGTTTTGTATCTTTGTTTTGTAACGAAGAAACTTTAAAACTATTGTACCGGGAACTACATTTTTTCGCCAATATTTACAACGAAATCTTAGGAGTGACCAACTATTGGTATATTATGCCATAATTTTTTTCCCCAAAAACCAAAATTAGAACGAAAACGGATAATGCCTTTTTTAAATCTTAAGCACATTTTTTCCGATGCGAAATAAGGGTACTCACTCATATTATTTAATAATGAAAAGGCATTCTTTACAAAATTACATAACAAATCTTCAAAATATTACCTTGAAACTGCAGTCAGTCAAACAACTAAAAAACTAGGTTACAAACGTGCATACAGCACTTTCTTACAAAAAATATTACTTTAGACAACCTCACGTAACTTTCGCACTTGACCGCTTTGTCGACCCTTTACAAAACTGCAAATTATATGTTCGATTAATATAGTTATGAAATTTGAGTGAAACCGATGAAATATTAAATTACTCTTTCGTAAGGTTGTATGTCAGTTGTATGTCATAGCTATTGTCGGCAGTGTATTGTGATAAAAAGCATGAAGTCGGCCATAGATTGCACAACGGAAATTTCAAGTTCGCGTGCGACGTTGCCTTGTCGGAAAGTATTGTTCATAGCCGTAAGTTTTTATGCTAAACTAGCTTCCGCCCGCGACTTCGAATAGTTACTTTGGGCTAACGCTAACTTTAACCCGCGGCTTCGTTTCTGTCATACACGATTTTTGCGAAACTTTAACCGTTTACGCAGCGCACGTAGCGGGAGCTCTCAATAGGAAAAAAATTCGCCGATTTTGAAACATTCTTCACTGGTGCTCCGCTCCTATTGATCTTAGCGTGATGATATATCACCTGAGGGTACCATGATCGGAGACCATCAACCATGGTTGATGAATAGTGGGTAGCCAACGCGAGCTGGGTCCAGCTAGTTAGTAATATAAAAGTGGCAGCTCTAAGCCTAGCCGGAGAGGTAATTTAGTAGAACCACTTCTTGAAGGAGAGAAGACAATTTTTCTCTGTCTCTCTTATTATGAACTAAAAAGGACTTTATTATATTAATTTACCTGGAGGATGTGGGTGCCTTGATGTTGCTCGAAGAGTTCCATAGCAAGACCTGCAGTGGTTCTCCTGCTTTGAGCACCTGCAACAAAATAAAAAGAATACAATTACAAAGTTGGTCACATTGGTCTATGAACGATGAGAAGTTTGAATGATCCATAGGATTTTTTCCACCAAATTAAATTTTGCCTCCGAGAAGACATTTCAATTCCCGAGGCAAGCGTTCATTTGACGATCAACGTTTATTCTCGGGCTATATTTTATTTGTGTAGTCCAAATCACCCGCGACAGGAATTTCTAGGGTTTGGTAGTCTTGATTCCAGGGACAAAAAATCATGTGGCAGATAACCGTTTATTCTCGGTCTATACATTTTTTGTGTAGTCAAAACCACCCGCGATATAAATTCTAGTGCTTGATAGTCTCGATTCCAGGAAAAAAAATTCAAGTGACAGATAAACGTTTATTCTCGGGCTATACATTTTTTGTGTAGTCAAAACCACTCGCGATATAAATTCTAGTGTTAGATAGTCTCGATTCCAGAAAAAAAATTCAAACGACAGATAAACGTTTATTCTCGGGCTATATTTTCTTTGTGTAATCCTAGTTTGAGTAAGCATATATATTTTACCCTATAATTTACACTTCCAATATTATTTAACTAGTCAACAACAAAGAAACGAAGTGGTGATAAAGCAGTCGGTAACCCAACACCATCAGATACCATCATGGCGGACGGTAGCTCGCCGTCGGCTGTGTTCACTTATTTATAGGCATTGTTGACACTTTTATAAGGATAAACAAATAAATTTGTCACTAACCTAACCTAACAAAAACTTCGTGTAGTGTTTAGTTTCAATTCGTACCTGAGAGTGAGCAACTTTTTATATTAATATTATATATGCGAAAGCTGTGAGAAAGACTTAGATATAGTCTGGAATAAGGCAATTTTTTATTAACACACGCAGCGGGTAGAAACGAATTTGCGGTACTTACAAATGAAACTATGGGTTCGTGATCATCCGGCATGACAGCTTTTATAAAAAAAAATATCTCAGGACAACTCACACACGGCCATATGACCCCAAACTAAGCATTAGCTTGTTGCATAGTGATCAGGCAACTGATAAACATACATATATTTTTAAATACATACTTATATAGATATTTACACCCAGACAGCACAAACAGTCCTGTTCATCACAGAACAGTTTGACCTAGTTGGGAATCGAACCTTCGGTGTAGCAGTCAGGTTCACTAACCATTAGACCAACTGGCCTGTGAATTATTTTCTACATATTACTACATAAAAAAATATATTACAAATTTAAAAGAAAAATCACGAATTGTAATATTACAGTTACATTGTAAATACCTAAAGATAGCTAATAAATACACATTGTTTGTTAATTTGTTTGAATAATTGCTACGAGGCATTATTTATTAAATAGGTCATTGTAGTTCAAACCCGTTTATGGCCCCACTATTGAGCACGGCTGTCCTATTAGTTAAGTTAACAAAAAGCGAGCAAACAGCCAACGATCAGCAATAATTGCACAGATTATCGCTGTGTCTAAAAGTACTAGGGATACGTGTGCAAAAAAATTCTAAATTATATTATATCTCGTACGCTGCGGAAATTATTGACAATAGAAGGACATCAATATTAAATACATCTGGGATACCATAATGTCTAACGCTTTTCGGTTGCACACATAGTAAACTCGTCGGTTCTCATTACTGAGGAGATCTAGACCATTCCTCACGCTGCTCCAGTTCAAGTTGGAAGAGGGTCCAGGGTTGTGTTGGAAGTTTTTATGCCATCCCAATACCTCCATCATGGCTTGACGTTTATCTAACGATAGCAACACGAGCGGCTTTACGTATCCTTTGAAACGGAAGCGTTTATAAAATTTTTGCCACTAGCGGTCACTCAGCCTCCTACTGACCGCGCCTGCTGTTGCAATTCGATCACTTACAGACCGTCAGGCTACGAATACTTCATTAATAATACTTACAGTATCTAAAAGGTCTAAGATTTTCAATAGAAAATAACAGTAGCACAACTTGGCTTTGAGCATTCCGTTCTCAGAGTTGGTGAAATCAACTGGTTCGCAGATCCATCTGTATGAACCGCCCCAGCCCCAAAATCTTAAGCTCTACAAACAATAATAAGAGTGAATAATATGTTAGCTACGAAAAGGACCCGCTAAGAATAGCAACAAGGCATACAAAAGGATACCAAAGAAATATTCATATTTTTTGGTATGTGCATATTAGAAGTAGTTGTTGAGTATATTTGTTTTTGTTATCGAGTGTAACAGGTGAGAGGAAGTATAAGAGAAAGTGTGTCTGAGAGAGAGAAAAAGAGAGAATGTGTGTGAAAGAGTGTGTGAGAGAGAGATAGAGAAAGAGTGAATGTGTTTGAGAGTGTGTGTGTGTAAGAGAGAGTCAAATAGAGAATGTGTGTAAGCGAGTGAGACAGAGAGTGAGAGAGTGAAGAGTAAGTGAGGGAGAGAGAGAGACAGAGAGTTTTACTTAAAATATATGCACATTTTAACCTTTTACACCGTTTTGAACAAAAGCAACCATGGTAAGTTTCACGAAGTTTCAAGATGTCTTCAAAATTATGATTTCATTAATTGCGACCCACAACTGTGCAACTGCTGGGCTCGGATCTCCACTCACAATGTGAGGGGTACAGGCCATAGCCAACACGCTGGCCTCCGCTCATCATCCGCACTCGGCCAGCGAAGTGGTTGTGGTGACTGCTACGGTGTAGACTTCACATACCTTTGAGAACTCAGGTGTTCAGGTTTCCTCACAATATTTTCCTTCACCGTAGCAAATGATAATCAACTTCTAATATGCACATAGCTGAAAATTAGAGCGCGTAGGATTTGAACTAGGATCTTTTGTTCGAGAGACCAGCGTTCAATGTGTTACCACTGCTCATCGTTGCCAATAAGCACCAAATATACATACCAATATAAACAGCACAGCACATGCAATCGTTTGAAGTGCATTGTATACCATCAGGACTCTATCCAAGTTGAAGGAAGGACGATTTTTCATCCAACGGGGACCCCATTTTAAGACGAACATGAGGTAGATCCCCAGTAACATCAAACCTTGATATGGTTTTGCTATTAGGAACCAATTATTAGTTCTTGGGTCTGAAATGTTATCATATTTTGTGTTCTTTCATTCAATTCGATTATTATTATAAAGAAAGATTTGATTTTAGTTTCTCCGAGGGTTATAAGTAGTTTTTCCCAAAAACTTTTACAGGAAATTTTGACCAATCTTCAAGATCCAGGTAGCAATAAGTTACACATTTATTATATAATAGAAAATGCCCTCGCTTCGCAAGAAGACTTGTCGGGTGGTTTTAGAGTTGCCACACTACTTTTAGCCAATTAACTCTTGGGAAAAAGGAGTTTCTGGGATAAAAAGTATCCTTTAACCATTGTTCGTACATAAGCTACAAACATGCTAAATTTTATTCAAATTGTTAGGTAGGTCCGGTTGGTTTCGGAGTTGCCATACTAATTTTATCCTGTTATCATGCGGGAATTAAGCCAGTTTCTGCGATAAAACATATCCTATAACCATTCTCGGGTTATAAACTACGACTGTACCGAGTTTCGTTTAAATCTGTCCAGTGGTTTTTGCGTGAAGCTCCAACAGACGAACAAACAGATACAAAAAAAATGTTTTGGTCTCTATATCGATAGCAAAGCCTCCCTGTATCAAAATTAAAAAAAAAAACTAAATGTACAGAATTGACACCGTTACAGTTTTATTATTAGTAGAGATTTGAGATTTTGATAAATATATTATAACAGAACTTACCTGTTAATTCGATGAACAGAAATTGATATACTCTTATAGCCTTTTTGATAATTTCCGCCATAACTAATTTTTATAATAAAATATTATTTAGTAATTATTTTATAAAAAAAATAAGTATAACGACAATTGTTAATATATTATTTTGTTGTTTAATAATTATTATGTTAATATTATAAGTATAATTATTAATTAAAATATTTTGCTTGTAAAGTAATTGTACACACAACTGTTCGTATATATCTTTTCAATAAAACTAAAGGAGATCAAAAACGAAATAATTAAATGCAGTTTAATACAATGTAAATTTATTTTAACGCTTCGTCACTATTACTGCGTCCACTCTACATATTTTTAGGAGTTTAACATAAACCTATACCAATAAAATTCACTCTATTCTTGGCTAACTAGTTTACCAATTTTTAAACTTAACGTTATTATAATAAAAGTGAAATTGACTCCAACTCGAGGCTAACTCAATGCTAACTCGAAAACCAACTTTACTACTCGACTCTCAGAATAATATTGAATCTGAAAAGCACTACAATTGTATTTTCGATCGAATAATAATTGTTAGAATTGGCACGTTGTTCGAGTTTACAGTGAGATATACAGACGGGAAGGAATTTAATGGTACATAAAGCTCATTATGTAAAATTTTGTATTGTATTGTAAAATTTTGAGTTTCGTTAAGTGAGGTTTCGGCTCCTACGACGAAATAAACAATTTTCATTTCATTTCATATGTATTTTTATGTTTTATTTGAGTATAGTCTTTTAGTTATACTCCTTGCAAATTCGATCTGTTTTTTCTCCTTACAAAATAGATAAGTTTGTGACATATTCGACCTGGATTTTTTCCATACAATATAGCCAAGTCTGACACAAAGTCGATGTGGATTTAATCCATACAAAATAGGCAGGTTTATATGGGAATGGGCGGCTGTAATCACCATGACGCGTTTATTCCGTTACCTGCTTATCACAAAAGAAAGTGAACATTGTGTTATTGGGTTCACATTCTAAGTGTGACGTCATTAGTGGTAATACCTTTGGTATGCGTACAATGTATTATTCAGTTATTTCGATTGTAAGAGTTCGGAAAATAAAGCAACAACAGGCGCGGAAGGATGGGTGACCGTTAGAAACAAAAAGATCATGAGTGCTTCCGTGGTTTTAACGGCACCTATTGTTACTAACCTTCCCACTTTACCAATTCCATATTTTATTTTGCCCTGCCAATTGACTGTGAATAAATTAATTTTAAACAGATTTAAATGTCTAGTGTAGTATATTATTTTAAAATTATACATATGTACGAACATACATTAAAGCTTGGAACGACACTACAATTCCTACTTGAGGTCACATTGTTTTATAAATAGCGTGGTACAATGTTTGCTGAGGTACCGTGGACACCGTTTCCTTGTTAGCTACCACAATTGAGAACTCTAAGAAAAAAAGTTGAGAGTTTTATCTAAACGAAACTCACGAGAAACTACAAAAAATAATTTACCGAGGACTGCGGACTATATATTTTTTAATTGTAATATTAATATTGGACAAGTTCAATGTAACTGTTTAGACGAAGGCTAAAATAATTGTAAATTATATAACATTTTGAAGTACAGACGAAATGAGGGAGGCTGTTTATGAAAATAATCTTTTTATTATCTACTTATTTTGATATGACAATGTGAAAAATAATTTTAATCGATAACACAAAAAAATTATAAAATTATATGAATAAATATTTTTTTATAGCGAGTTTGCATCGAGTTCACCGTGAGAACGCAATGAGTATCCTGCGAGTGAACTATAAATTGTCTGAGAGCAATTTCATTGTGTAGGCGCTGCGAGTGTGTTGTGAGTTGGCTGCGAGATAGCCGTGATAACGCTGCGAGTGCGTTGTGAATTGTCTGTGAGTGAGCTGCGATGTCGAAGTTATATACGTTATATAACTATATATGTTACAAGGTATCTCTTGTATGACGTGCTAAATCGTATTCAATCTCGTATTCCTCAACGCCTTCACAAATTTTGTACCATTTTTATTATTTAGAATTTCAGTCTTTTTTAACCCCATTTGTTAGGGCTTGATTTGGTCTTTTCAAATAGGTTTTGACATAGAAGTCTATAAAGAGGGTCAACATGAATACATCCCCCGGGAGCAGCAAAAATGTTACCCATCTTGGATATGCACATTCAGTTTTGAAGATAAGGATGCCTATGTGGATGCAGCACCATAATAGTTGTAACTGAAATAAAAGAAATATAATGTTATTTAAATGAAATGTTTAAATGCTATGCTAGAGATCGTACCTGCGGTTAAAATTTAACAGTAATTCAATTTATAAGTACTGAAATTGCTAAGCGTTAGTGTGTGTCAAACCATGATAGAGTTTGTAATGTTTTTAATATATTAATGTACGGCCAATATATTTTTGTATAAATTAATAGCTGTGCCAAGTTTCATAAGTCTCTGTCCATGCAATTTTCGTAGAAAAGGCATAATTTTACCTACTCATATTTGAGTTTACGATAGGAATATTCTGTAAAACACTTTCAGGATTTTTTTAATTTGCAGTGTGAAGACAAATTCCAAAGTAGAAATATATTTGTATTACTACCGGCTACACATACAAAATATCTAATTTTTTTTTATTTAAAAAATATTTTTTACTAAGAAAAGATGTTTTTGATTAATTTATAACGAAACGACAGATTTAAAATTCGAAGTCTTAGCAATAGTTGTATTTAAATTCTTTTCAAAAATAACAAAAACATAAAATCAAAAATAACCACGTACAATTTGCAACTGTGTTATATGTTTCTTCCATCCAACACTATCCTTGACGCTCGGCTTGACGACAGACAGCAGATAGTAGGAATACATCACCACGTGGACGAATGAGTTTATCACACCAATTAAACTTGCATGGCCTCCTGTAATAAGTATAATATTTCCTTTAAATTCTATTAGTCCACTATTGACCTTGTTCCTTCATATAACTTAGGCTTCGTCTACTTTATACATATATACAAGTCTTATCTTACAAGCTTCAAAGCTTGGTGGAGAGGTTAGTTCCAAAGTAATCACACCCACACTTGCACAATACGATACCCTGTATCATGTCGACATTGACAGTACTAATAGACCCGAGAACAAACAGACAACTGTTACTTAAGGAATCAAGTAGCCTTTAGCAGGCTAAGTCACCTTAAAATTTCCATAATCATTATATACCTTACAAAATTACTGGTTTAGTTGTATCAGTATGCGACAGTAGGCGTATTAAGGATGTTAATAAGTGACCGCTAGGGAATATACTTATTGGCCTCTTCCGGGCACATAAGGCAATAGCCGGATAAGGTAACGGCCAAATTGAAGGAATTTAGGTGATAGAAAAACTTTGGCAATTTGGCCATTAACCAAATAACTCGCACCTAGCAAATTTAGTAACACCTCAGTCTGGTGTTGTTAATGTCCAAGTGCGGAGGTGATCTCTTAACATTAACTGATCTGTTTACTCTTTTGCATGCTAATGATATAAATAAATACCTGGTAGATATGTTATTGAGCCCCAACTTAGCATCACCATACTCGTATGGTGGTACAGATGAAGGAAGGACACTTGGTTCGCCTTCTTGCGTAGAACAAAAAATACCTGGAATCAATGAAATATGGAAATTAAAGGCGAATAAATATGTACCGAATAAAAATAATATGAATCAATAATATTCAGCTAATCATTTCGTTCGAATAATCATGTTACATAGAAAATTATTTATACACAATATTCGTAACCAGTAATTTGCGAGAGAGTTGAAAGCGGAGTGACGTGTGTGTGTATAAGTCATTTACAGTGAGTTCGCGGTGAGTGGGCAATGAGTACACGGCGAGTTTGCTACGCGGATGTTTCGAGTTTACCGCGTAATGTATAAATGTATATAGTTTTATTACAGTTTAATGATATTTATTAACAGTTTCTGTTTTCCAGTCGATTTGTTGTTAATGGAGTCTTTCTAATTCGGCGTTCAAAATATACTTTATAATTTCGGCGTTGAAATTATATGACCAATTCACAATGTTCATTTTTAAAAATCGCGCAAGCGCATACGCAAGGGCGCTAGCCGCAGACGGCTGCTGAAGAAGGACCTCGAACAAATGATGCTGTGTTACACTCACTATATACAGGCAGACAAAAAAAGACTAAAAAAAGAAGGGGTTGAAAAAAAAAACGTGAATGAACACAGCATGTACATAGACAACGATGAGTCGAATTTAAAATTATATACCTCCAAGAAGTCTGAAACTACTCGGGTAAATCACATTATATTTCGTCACTCAGCCGTTAGTAATCATTAACTAATCTTTCAATGCTAAAAGAATTTACAAATAACTTGATTGGATTGTCTCTTGGTTAGAGAACCTAATATCTAGGCTGGAGGTCGTAGGTTCGATCCCCAGCCAGGACAAACTTTTCTGTGAGAAGCACAAATGTGGGTGTAATAAGAATATCTACATATAAGTATGTATTTTAAAATATATATGTATGTTTATCAGTTGTCTGATCACCATGGTACAAACTAAAGCTTAGTTTGGGGTCAGATGGCCGTGTACTGTCCTG
>DWJZ01000130.1:0-42082 GCA_018249125.1 Asbolis capucinus
ATTATACTACTAGGTAACAACAAGCCATGTTCAAGTCACAAAGAACTTCGTATTCATCATAACATGCATCTAAAAGTGACTTATACACTTGATGTTGAGAAACGCAGTCATACGCTGAAATTAATGTACAGACGTTTACTCGGAGAATATTGCGGTCCAGTACACAAGGTATTCATAATCTAACCCTTTATAACCAAGGCTCAACCTTATTAACCCGTTCATAAATATAAACACATGAATAGCAATTTAGTGTTGAAGGTTCTCTACAACAACTGGAGCAGCGTGGTGCATGGTCTAGTTAGTTGAGGAGATACCAGTGCTCATTAGTGGATCATGGAGTGAGTTCGTTAAAGGTTAATTGATAAATAAATTCAAAATATATGTATTAGAGAGAAATACGCAAAATTCGTAACATTACTAGATAATGGAAATTTTGAATAATCTAGATGAAATCTGATAAAGATCTGATTGTTTGACGATTTTAGATGTCAAAGAATACATTAGGCCGCCATTTGTACTGTAATTTTCTATTGTGTCAATAAAGGAAATATTAAATAAGAATATAACACTACGATTTACAGAAATGTGTTTGTAATAAATCTCTAACATTTGTCAGATTTTGACTAACAAATTGTGTTAAATCTACATATTTAATAAAAACATAATGTATTTCACCCATTGTAGTCCTAGGATTTTTTAAAGTATAAAACATTTTTCTATTACTTATTTGCTTGTTGCAATTTTAAATTTGTAAATATTCTCTTATTTAATCATCATTACGTTCGAAACATTATTGTTACGAGTACATCACGTATGATATACGCGCAGTTAATGTAATGCGATGTAACCCCGCGAGGTGGCGCTGTAAAGCCGACTGCGGTGTGATCATAATAAAGTATGATTTCTTGGTCGGGTCGCGGCCTTAACTCGTATAATCACTCCTCAGGCGTACCCATATAATTCCTTAGTGCATAATGAAAGTTGATTAACATTATGTTGACGCCCGTGTGTGTGTCCGCAGATTCCGAGTCCTAATTAAGAGAGGGAGGGTTTCGGCTGGCGGCGGGAGGTATCGATCATCACCCGCCAAGGAATCGACGCAGGGACCCGTGAGGGAATGCAAAAAGGGGCCTCTCAAAATCAGCGTCCGGCTAAGCCGTCCGCTCTGAGCACATGTTTTGATTTAGACGCGCCACCGGGTCAGTTTAACGCGCGTGAGGAAATGAAACGCTCCGGGTGCGATTTGCAAATCCGATGTGAATAATTACGCGGCTTACCAGCGCTTACCTACTGCCTTATGGTCATTTACATATTTTCATGTGGCTTTGTGTCACGCATGCGTTCGTGGCCGAAATAATGGTGCTAAAACGTTTTTCGACGAGTGCTATAATTCTCACGATACCTTTGATATTTGCTATGGCATTGTTATAATTATAATGTCTTTGTCCATGTTTAAGATTCATTTGTAATTTGAGTATAAAACAATTCAAGTTTATGTGATGAATACCTAATAATTTAAATTACTGTTCTTACTTGTAAACACTATATAAATTTAAAAAAACATTGAAGCCATTTTACTAATATTGATTACGTTTGTAGCGTCCACAACTTTTGTATTTATTAATATCAAGCCACTTGAAAGTCGCCCTTAGTTCTTAAATTATGTGATAAATCGGAAACAAACGGGATATAAATCGAACGAGAAACAAACAACTGCGTATAAAAAACGTCGGAAAACACTTATCGCGCTCTAGCGCAAATCGTCGCTTGTCACTTCAAATCCCGTTGGCGCGGACAAAATGGGAAGTAGCAAAAATAACAATCAAATGGAGCATCCACGGAAATGAGGACCGTAGGAATGATCACGAGCGTCCCGGGAGAGCGGTTGCCTCTTCAAAAAGGACTTAATCTCTCAATTCGCTAAGGAGTTGAGATTTAAAAAATATTTCGATAGGCAACAAAGGGCCCCTCGGCACGCGGTGTCTTTGACACGTCGCCGCCGGATTTTTTCGCGAGATCTCTTTAGAGACGGGATGTCACTCAGTTTGTATCGGCTTTGTCGCGAGAGGTTAAGCGGTGGTTTATTAGGCTCGGCTTCCGATTCGCAAACAGAGGGGCCGTTAACAGATTCAATTTTCGCTTTTTTCTGATGTAACTGCGTCGAAAATCTGCGATTAAAAATATTTATTTTCCATGCGAGTCTCACAATCGATATGAAAATGAGTGGGGTCGCTTGGCAGCCGTCGGTCCTTAATTAAGAATACGTGACAAAAGACGAGACGTGCACACAAACACAAGTCGCGCCGAAAAAGGTCCGGATTACGTAACCCTTCAACGCTTTTGATTCTAAACGTCACGCGAAGTGCCAACGGAGCCGGACTGCGTCTAATTTGAAAGGAGACATGTCAAATCTGGCTTCGGTCCCCTCGTTTAGGCCATCGTTCCACGTGACGTCGACTGTTGATACAATGAAGTAATAGCGGTGTAGGCGGTCACTATGGTGACGGGGCGGGTCGGAAGCCGTAGTTGAATGAATGGTGAAACGCTTTTAGTTCCGTTTGACCATTTAGGCAGGGTCAGCGTTTCGAATGCTGATTCAACGGGCTACCGGGATAATTAGCAGGCAAACAAGGAGCTACCGCACAACTTTCGCGTACCGTTCAGGTTCTACGCAAATACTGCAGCATGAAGTTTTACAGCAGTTTAATTGCGGTAGGAAAACAGAAGCGCACGGAATACATTTTAGTTTCGATGAAAGACCCCTGGTTACATCTAGGTTAACAAGTGCCTATGATGAAAAGCGTCTGAGTTTGAATTTTATTTTGATTTGTTTTACTTATTTTGTGAGTCAATTTTAAACGTTGGAATTGGTCCTATTTCATGATTGGATAATAAATTTATCATCAAAGTGTTATCTAGTTATCTATCACTCATAAAGTATGTAAAAGAAATAAGTACTTGAACTCATACTAGTAAATTAGTACCTACAATATTCATAGGTCCGATATTAACATAACGAGGAAATCTGCGCTTGTGGATAAATTTCTCCATGAGAATAAAATTTATCAAATCGACGTTTTCTTACCTTACATAAGTAAGCGGTTGACAACGATCTCGTGTGATGGTAAGTGGTGATGAAGTCTTCGATAGTAAAGCACACTAAGTTAGCAGAAGCCTATTCACTCTATGTTCATTATACGATACCGACTAGCTCCAAATTATTTCGATGTTCTCCGCCTAGTAGCTTCCCTTCTGAAAAAAGATAAGGTGATAAAATAATTAAATTATGTGTTAAGATGCCGCCTTTAAAACTTTTAATTTTCCTACATGTATGTATTTCATAACAACAATTCGCTTCTCCCCAAACATGGCGCCCAAATTTTTGACAGTTATTTTTTTCACAATCAAAACAACACCACCCAATAAATGAATAACCAGATCCGCCAACATAACCAGCCTTACATTCGCCTTTCTTATATTTACTTTGTCTAGTATCCGTTAATTTCATTAATTTCCCCCTGAACACGCACTAAGAAACCTGTCCCTGTTCGGGGTCCAATAGGGATTTGGTACCAATTATGTATTGAGCGAAACTTGGCTATATCGCTTCACATGCGAGATCCCGTTTGGGATTACAGACTTTAGCAAGAATTAGGATCTTTGTGACCGTTGGAATGCTATATGTGGGAATTATCATGCTATTGAAATACATATATATATGTATGTTTGGTTATGTTCTGAAGGAAAGAAAAAATATGACAAACATTTCAAAAATGCAATAGTAAAAAAATATTTCAAATTTTATTGACAACCTCAAATTGGGGTCACAATGGGTTGACTTAAGGCCTAATGGCATTCTCTGCTAGTCAACCCTTAGAGATGGCGAGAAATTTTGGCGTGTGTACTTGTTTTCTAATAAATACAATAGCATTATACATACATATATATACATCTATAAGAAGGATTATTTTATTCTATTGTTGAATTATGAAGTTTATGAAGAAGTAAACCAAATATATATGTACATACATATATGTACTACCAGAGCATACAGAACTACCAGTACATACACATGTGTCCTACCAGAGCATGAAGAGAACACTTTATCAAGACATTGATAGTTTCCTAAAATAATATGTGTGAACATCGTTTTTTATAACAGAACTTGAATTGACACTAATATAGCATATTCAATCACACTCTAAGATTGCAAAAGATTGCAAATTGATATTTTGACAATAAAAGATCATTTTATTCTAAGTCATAACATCATAGATTTTTTTTAAACATATTTTGTTATAAATTTTATAGTAGATGTCAATACTTGTTACTGTTAATTTTTGACGTTCGTTAAACAAGTTTTAAGTTTTTTTAAACAAAATAAATGCATTTTATTTCATTACCATTAATTATCACCAATCGTCAGCTATTATTATTACTAACAAATACCGTATCCAGACAGCTTGAATCGATCCATCCATAACCAGACAACAAAACCTTCAACGAATGCACCCAAAATGACATAATAACCCAAATGAGCAAGTGAAACTAGCTGTTGTTACGTTCATTACTCCGTCTCTAATTCCCGGCGCACCTCACTGAGGTATCGATCGCGGGAAGCGACAGAAAACTTTCTAGACTGCTTTTATATGCACCGAGTCTTTACTAAGTATAGCGGTGCGGTGCGTATTGTTTCGTATTACGGGTCATATTGCAAGTGATATCGGAGGTAATTGATGGCTGGTGTTTTCGAAAAATGTTGCTTGGGATTCCCTTAAAATAGTATAAGACCGAAGTTAGTACTAGTGATGTAAAATAGTACAAACTGGCTGAGTATAACGACCTTAGATGCATGCGTCATTGTATTAAAATAATACTTTTCAATTTTGAAAAAAGAAAGCAAAATCAAGACTTGATATCGTTACTTCACCGTTAATTAACTAAGGAGAGATTTAAGCAACCGTCAACGACTCTAAGCGCGTCATTCAATGTAATTTTTTCTACACCACGACGTCGTGCAATTTACATTCATATAAGGTAACTGAATACATGGCAATATTTCAGTTTCATTCACATTAGATTTGAAAATAGAATGATATTTAATATTCGATATATCTAACCATAACAAGATCTAACCCTTTTGCCGTCTCTCTTTTAACGCATTACGGGGCATAATGATCAAAAACCTTTTTGAGGATTAACTGAAGTAACGTATAATTATGAGGCGAGTTTTTCGCGTGTTGTAGAGACATGTGACGTCACGGCGTCAACAGTAACGTGGCGTGCACCCGACAGCTGATAGGGGTAGCGTTTTGCGCAAGAAACGAGAGCTGCTTATTCTGGATAACGAAGAGTAAATTAATTTATTCTGAATTATTAATACGTATTTTGACTGTACGAGTTTAATAATTTACTTTATTGCAGACCAAACACATACAATAATACAAGGGCAAATATAGTAACAGTGAACAAAAGGTGACCTTATCGTTGAGAGCGATCTTTCTAGGTAACCTTCGATAAAGGAGTTTAATGTAGAAGTATAACGGGGATGAGCTTACTCGTATATTATGCGTGTCAGCATTTTATTATTAAGTATCATTATTGTCAGTGTAATTAAAAGGTATTGATTTTCAGAAGATATTCATATCCATATTAAGGAATAATCCAATACATATCTTATTTCTGAAATAAGTGTAAGTTTGAAGTACAAATTGACTTTTAAAATTTATACTGTAAATATTATTAGCATCTTACGCTACGTTCCCTATAACTATGACGTCACGCTTTTGAATTTGTCATCATTCGGCGTTCTATCTAATGAAACCTCAGGATAACTGAGGAGGTTAGGAGCATATTCGACTACGTTCCTCAATGTGGACTGATCGAGGAATTCGTGGCTTACTCGTGTCTTCTCTCGGCCTCCGACATGGCTTAACAATTGCTATCTAACATAATAGCCGAGACCAATTTTACGTGCCCTCTGAAGCACGGAAGCGTTCATGAAATTTTTGCCACTATGCCACCTATTCCTACCGCCCACTGTTGCTTAACTCTTTCGATCGCCTACAATCAAAGCAAGCCGCTGGGCTACGAACGCTTCCAGAATAGGTCCATGACGTAATCATATGATCCCGTGTGGGGTAAGGCCTAATCAGCTATGAAAATTAGGTTCCGCTGCGTATCTACTGCTTTGTGCTCCGGAATTTAATTACTATTCGGAAATACTACATGTAACATTCTTGATGTCTAATTTATGTTTCGTTAAATTGACGTCGGTAATGATACGAACAAGCTGCGTTTGAGGGTTAATTCACGAGACGATGCGATGAGTTTTTAAGGGTTACATTTACACAGTTTACTGTATAACAGATACACGAATTGTTACTTAAAAATGTTTTTTTACCATAAACAAGTTAGCACTTGACTACGGTTCCACCCCACGATGGTAAGTGGCGATGAAGTCTTTATGGGAAAGCGCACTAACTTAGTAGAAGCCTATTCACTCTTGACTTGAACACATTTGTAATCGAACTACTATGTATTACAATACTAAGAAATGTATGGTTGAGAAAACAGTTTAAAATTTAAATTAATTTATTATATTAAAAATAAATAACTGAATACTTTAAAATAGATATACATATATGTATGTACATGTATTTTAAATTTACTGACATGTTAAATATTAACTACTGTATGTGATCTTAACGACTGTGATGTTTCTCTTTTTAATTTTATTATTATTTTAAATTAACAATAATAATATTGATCAATTTAAACAATATTGCACACCAATAATTTGGTAGATACATTGTACGGAAAAATAATTATAAATTGTACCAGCTCTGTAAATAATAAATTCAAGTAACAAAAAATTTGAATATAAATTTAAAAAAATTATATATTTAAAAATATGAAAGGTTGTCTATATCGCTATTACAGTAATAAGATCGCCTCATGAGCCAATTTATTATGTCTGTCTGTAATATGTACTGTTTTCTGTATTGGTAAATTGCAATTTTTTTGCATTGTATATTGTACAAGCGAATCGTGTGTGATCCGCTGAATAAAGCTAGCGTGAGCGCAGTCAGAAATTGATGAAAGCCAAAAAAAACATGAGCATGCCCAAGCTTTGGAGTACATGAATTGGCTACGGAGCAATTTGTGGCAGCTGTCGATCGTTGAGCCATGTTAAAGGTCTTTTGGTGTTATATGCATATCTTTTTTAAACTTGAGTTAGATACTAACCCCTCTATTGATATAGGTCTCCTCAGTAATGAGAAGAGTTCACTGATCAGTAATACTTGAATTATTGGCATGGATTGTTGAAGTTTTCTAAGTTGCTTGTTTCATAATTGACCGTATCACTTCTCTAAACATTATAACCAACCTTGTTACCGCCTGCGGCTTCGCTCGCGTAGTAGGTACGTTGATAAAAATTAGCATATGTGTTCTATTATCTCTGTCTCTGCAAAATTACATTCATATCCGCATTGTACGGAAGTGCGGCGTGAAGAAATAATAAACATCCACCCATATACCAATTCATCTATCCATCCATCCTGATAAACTTTCGCATTTATAATATTAGCAGGATTAACTTAAACAAAATTAAAAAGAAAGAACGTTTATTCGTAGATAGTACAACACAACAAATATAAAAGTAACATAAAATAAAATAAAGGAAAAATAAAACTACAAACAAACATAAAAATAAAATCAATGAAAGGAAACTCAAAAGAAAAATATAATAATTAAAAAGAAAATAAGACATGATCTGTGTTGCAGGATACCACGAAAAGGAACGGACTCAGCGAAAGCCGCGGCAACACAACACAGCACTCATTTCCAGTCCAATTTTACCTTACTTAGTGTAGTTTACTGAATTAAAAAAACCGATACATCACTAAAGACATAAAAAAGCTATTATTACTAAGAATATTGAAAACGTATTAACTCAAACTTATCTATTCCTAAGTTCACATAAAATAAGTAACCTGTGGGGAAGATGGGGCTCACATCATCCATCAACCAATTAGTGGGGAGATCAATCATCGGGCCGCTCACTCCCCGGCTGCGGGCCGCGATGATTTTTTTGCTACCACTCCTTGTTAACCCCTGGGGCCTTGTTACTCATACTGTTTGTTATTTGTAACGGTGGACAATGTACGGTATCCATATCAATCAACAAACGAATACGAGGTGCCTACTCTGTGGAAACCCTTTTGCATACATTTTTTTTATTTGAAATTCGTAGGGTTTGATGGTAATTACGCTGATTTGAGATAGGTTATAGATTTATAGAGTTTAGAATAAAAACTCTGTAACAATGTCTCTTGTGTCAAAGATATTTCTCTTCTAGTTTATTGGTCCTTGGCTCTCTTTTTCGTCTTTCAGTATCATGGTGGAATATGATCTAGTGCTCCTCAGTATGAGGACAGACCCGTGCTCACTTGTAGACCAATGGGCTGAAGCCAAAAAGTTTCTTCATATTATGTCAAGCTTTTTTGTAAAAAAAAAGTTGTTTTTCTAAATGGAAGCGTTTAAAAAAAGTGAAAATGCTCTAGTTGCATCGGTTTTTATAATTAGAAGCTATCGATATAACTTTTAACAATATGACTAAATTCATACTAAGCTCAATAATAACACCTACTTAACAAAAAATACTTAATGTATTATTAAAAACTACGAAGGAAATGAAGGAGTAGATAAACAAAGACCAATGAAAGCAACGATTCCAACACTCTCTCAATCTCAGTAACATTATCCAACAAAACGGTGCGCTATGAAAAGATGAACAATAATTCTTTTTTATTACGCGCCAAAGTGGGAATCTCATTGTCGGCAAGGAAATAAATAATATCAGGAAGGAAAAAGATGAGAGAAAAGAGAAATAACACAACATAAAATATTAAGATTCAGGCAGGATTGGCATCATTGTGCGGTCTCGGAGATTTCTTTAAAGGGGCGCGGATACGTCTTTGAATGGTAATGCTATTTGCATATCCGAAGTCATGAAATAAATCAGGCGAGACGGACAGTGGGGACTGCTATTCATTATGGCTCCTTTGTCTACGCAAGTAGCAATTAATGTTGAAATTAAATCATTATTTTTTCTTTTACCTGATATCTTATTGTACTTTCAATGGCGCCGAGTTTGGCTTTTACAAATGCTGTAATAACTATACATCATTTAAAATATGTAGTATATAAATTCATTACTGTAAACTGAAAATTTTCATATAATTAAAATTCAAATCAATTATTAACACCCTGTATGGTGTTGTTAATGTCTATGGACAGCGGTGGTCACTTACCATCAGATGACTGGCGATTGCTTATTTGTCCACTCAATAAAAAAATTGTCTTAGTCAATACATTGAAAAAAATGTATGGAATTATAAAAAAATATTACAAAATATTTTAAATTAAAATGGGAGGACTTTCTTATATAATGCCTAATATCTCGATAGACAATTTACAACATTTAATTAATTTCAATAAAACTATTCATTTTATACAATATTACAGCCCCCGAACCGTATATGACAAGAAATAGACTTTCAAGATTTGGCACAATAGATCCAAAGGCTTATTGCAACCATATTTGGCTTTTTATGCAAAGTCATTTTATTACAAGTAAACCATTTTTTTATTAAAACTAATTAAGAATAATAATAATAATTAAAGAATTCATTCATGTCATAAAAAATATACTTTAACAGAATTTGTATTAATTCTTAAGGCTTACTGATCAGATGTTAACGAACGCAAAAACGTAATGTTCCAAAGAACTCAACTTGATGCTAACAGAATAAAATCCGATAACCTTTTATTCATGACCTCTAAAATAAACTTCAAATCACTTAGAAATCCATGTGGAGAGGGCTCACCTCCGTGGATAATGCTTGGATCCGCCATCAAATTGCACGTATTGTGCGCAAATGCGAGAAAAACGGGAAAAGTGTTAGGGCAGTATTTACATAAGTTGAGAAAGGGGCCGGGACGTACGAATATCAAAGTATTCAGTGCTAGATGATGAACCCTCCGGCCGACTTCCATGCATGGGCTTATGATGGGAAAATATTTACCGAGTTCCCGAAAATTTCCCGAAATTTACCGCTATATTTATTGGCTACTGTAAATCAAATGTTCAGGATGTACAATTTTAAGAAAAAATTACATTCTTGAATTTTATGGTTGAGTGGTTGCTGGGTATACTAGAAGGGAGTACCTTACGGGATTTTACTTTCAGATTGTATGGTTTTAAAAAATCTGAAAATAATTTTCAAGAAATCCTTTCAAATTTAACAGTGTTCATGACAACTTACATACTAAAAGCAAGCAGTTTGTTTACAAACATAGGGACCGTTATCGATTTTGCGGGCGGCAAAGTTTTTATGAATTAACCGTCAAACAAGTAAGAAGAACAATGAAAAAACAAACTCTTCAAACAAAAATCGATGACAATCTGGGCCAAAAACTTTGTGGAACTTTGCCGACAAAAAGATTTATATACTTATAAAAAACTGAGCGGGAAAAGAACTTTTCGAAAAACTTTAAATTGCGACCTTGAACCGGCGAACTTTGTTTCAGATTACTATTAGTGAAGTTGAAGGAGGGAAGTTTTTAATACAAGGGGTTGGCTCGCTACGTCATTACTGCGTCATTGCGAAACTCACTGAGCACCTTCATGAACAGCAAAGAAAGTGACTCCGGCGTCCTTGTACGTGAAGTCGTGAGAAAAGTGACAAGAATACTTGAAAAAAAAACAGGTTTTCTTGAAGTTTTCTCATTTTCTCATATTTCTAATTGGAACGGGTACTCACTCATAGTGGATACAATTTCTAATTGGAACGGGTACTCACGATTATTGTAAATTATACAGATATTTCAATCTAGTTCTAAAGATTTATCGTCACGACAAGATTGCGATGTAGAGAACAGCTCTCGACACTAATGTATTTTTTTACCTTACGTCTTGTTCGTTTTACTTATATCATATAATTTCATCTTAAAAACAAAGGCCTCACTTAAGGCCAAATAAACTGACGAGAAGCTCAATTAAATACATTCGTTGCTCGGTCAGTCCACTGCACTGGTGATCTAGTAAAAGGCAATTTTTCTTGACTTGCATTTCGATAGTAGTATTCTATTAGAAACTTTCAATTAAAAATTGTACTAAATTTAGTTTCAATGCCTCTTTATATCACGTTAAAGTTATGAGATGGTATTTTCAATCAACTTTATTATTATTCGTATTCTGGGAGCGATGAACTGGGATCGATAGGGAATAGGCAAATACACCCGCGGCCAGCAAGTTTGGGGTCCGTTTTAATGAAACAATTACTCTAGGCAGCTCCAGTAAATTTAAGTCACTGTGCTTATTAACACATACAGTACACATGAAGTATTTATTAGTCTTTGCAAAATGAATTATTATGTAACAAAGTGCTTTAAAACGGTGATATACATAAAATAAAATTATTACAAATTTTGAGAAACATTATCTGAAAGCTATTTAATTCAACAAATTCCTTCAGTGCACTCGGAGGATTCTTCTCTCAAAGAAGAAGAAATCCAAAGGATTTTTCTTTTCTATTCGCATTAGTACTAGATGTAAATTCTTATAATATTCAACGCATTGTATGTCCAATCAATTTAGACAAATACATATGTATATTTGCGGGATAGTGGCGGAATAAAAACAATCAATATTTTGCAATATTTTTTTAAATTTTTCTTTAGTTTTTTCTTCTTGTCTCTCTCTATAAGTCGTTCGTCTCACTCTTTTTTCTATTGTACCATTCTTCTACAGTATTCTATTTTCTATTATACTCGTCCGTTACGTTACGCTATATTCGTCGTCTAATATTCTTTTAGTGTATTCTAATAATGCCTAAGATTCCAACGAAAATCATTGACTGATCATCCGATACCAGAGGAAATACGATACAGCTGGGTCCAAAACTTGGCTCGATGAATCCTTAAATAATGGTCCATAACTAAGCACGGGTCTCTCCACATGCTGAAGAGGCCTAGAGCGCACTCCAATGCTGGTTTGGTGGCGGGCTGAACCTAAATTTCGGAAGTCTTAGGCCAACTGAACGCCTTCAAGGTGGTTTAAAGATTGCTGGCGGTGATGACGTGGGGGGCGGGTGACAAAGTGGCGCGACCGACGGCTTTACGTGCTCTCCAAGACACGGAACTCATGAAATTTTTACCACTAGCGGTCACCCATCCCCCTACCGACCGTGACGATACTGTTTAAATTTTCCGATGACTTACAATCAAAACAAGCCGCCGAACTATGAAGGTTAATAAGCAACGAGAAGGGCTTTTTCGAAATTCGTTACCTATGAAATCAGAGTTAAAAGGTTGTATTAAAATTCGTTGAATTTGAAGCCAACACTTTGAGTTTTATTTATTTATGTGAGAAATAATGAAAAAATACATGAAAAACATAATTTCCACAAACGAAGCTACGTAGAAAGTTAGTTAAATAAATAAAAATAGTCCACGGAAACAGTGAAAACAAACAACTGCAGTAAACGTTGATTGGTCCAATTTCACTGGAGATTTTTACTCGGTAATAAAGCTCACAAAAAACTGCCTTGTAAAACAATGTTCCGTCAACATTTCCATCTAAAAGGCGTTTAAAAGGAGAAGCTTCGTCAATTGCGACATCGTTTCCTTTATTAACTGTTAACTACGACTGGCTGTTTATGTAAATTGTTATTGCTTTTTTAAGAAAAAATCTCGTTTGACACGTCTTTGGAGAGGTCGCCTCGTTATTACTGAAGATCGCTCGGCGCACAATGGGATTTTGAAGGTAAATAAGTCTTTAAAAGAGGAATAAGTAAATTAGAAGCGACAAGATAGGAATCTCCCCTATTTTTTTCCAAAGGTTGGGGCGAGAAAAAAGCGATCGCCTTAACGTTGAAGTCACTGCACGGGTAACTATATACGGCATACGCTTCTTTTCGATAAAATCAATTCCCGTTTTTAATTGCCTAACTTTTGTTCAAAAAATATAGTTTCTTTAATACACTATCTTAGTGCAATACTTACTTTATTCTCTGTTATATTTTGAAAAAATATATACATGAAAGCATTAATATTTAAGTTGTAAAAAATATTGTATGTAAAAAGGTATTTGAGTTATAAAATTGGGAGTCGCTCAGTTATGAATTGCCTCCTAGGGCTTTATAGATCAAGGAATCAATTAATAGTTTAAAGATTAAATCGAAAAATACTCATTAAAAAAGTAACCTATTCTTTTTAACTGACTGTCACTACAGGTGTCACTGTGCTGCGCTGTCACTACAGGCCAAGCTCGCCTCGATTTACAAGAGTTTACAAAATTAAACTTATAAAATTTTCGACCGATTTACAAATGCTGAAATCAAATACAAAACAGAAACAATCATATATTAAAAAAAAAAAATAACAGAAACATATTGAAAGTCGACATTTAAAGCCCTTTTCATACTTTGCCGCTCTTAAAAAAATCTCTTTAAGGGTGAGTGCGGCGACACTCCTGGCCGGTATCATAACAGCTGCTTCCACTGATACGATCCTATTAAGCCGTCCGCCATTTAGCTGAAATACATCGTCTATTCTCGTTACTTTCGCTTTTTATTTTTTTAAATACATTACGCTATGAGGAAGTCAAGAAATGTATAATTGCCTCTATATGTGTTGAAAATCTCTCCACCCATTCATATTGGGGTTTTTTCTCAGTTATGACGAGAGACTTACGGAATCAATCATGGGTTTGATGTGATATCAATTGCAATATAATTGTTATTTAATATTTTTTCTTTGACTTCTATATATACAGGGTGTCGCATGAGTAGTATACCAGTTGGGGTTTGTGAATAGAAATAGAGATGAGGGTTTGTCGATTTCACCCCCCTATGGTAAGCGAGTTTTGGTAGTATTCCAGATATTTGTATATTTGTCCAAATTTTTTTATCAGGTTTCTGATGTTTATAGGTATAATTTAATTTTTTGTGATTTTTTAAATTATTTTGAATATTATTCTGCCTAAGAGCGTTGTTATTTTCTATATTTTTAAGAGGTAGAAAACACTAAAGTTCTAGAAAACACTAAGCTCGATATTTATCTACGTACGCACATCCCTGTTATAAAGATTGCTTTATTTCATATTATATTTTAATAAATATTCTTTGTATTTAAAATGTTAGCAAAAGTTTGGAGCACATGTAATTCCCTCAACAGCCTTATTACGTCAAGTCGAATCTTTAAATTAGGTTCGTTTGCCGAAGGGCTGTCTGAATATGACAGATCTCAAAACAGTGTTATAAATGAATTCATCTGTGACTTTTAAATTTAGAATACTTTTGTATAATATGGAATATTTTGTGTTATAATATAATTTTTTAATCTGTTATATTATGATTTCGAATGTATGTAATATAGTTGAACGTTCTTACAATTTGAATATATGAAAATCGATTCCTGATTGCCGTGGTGCTACAACCAAACTCTTTTTAATTAAAAAACGCAATAAAGGATTACGCAAAAAAAGTATATGAACCTAAATCTATACTAAAAAACTCATTCCTATAAAGGCCCGGTATTGAGCTGAGTAACTGTCGAGGCCTGGAGTATACTCAAAAATACCCTCTGGATTGTGAATGCCAAACTTATAATATAACAGTGTACTTAAAGTTCACAACATTATACAATTTAGGACGAAAAAGAAAATTAGGGTTATAAATATTTCGCGATAATGTAATATAGCGTTAGCACAAAAAACCGCTGCGCTTGATCGTTCCCCGAGGGCGACACTTATCATTGACATTAACTTTTTTGTTGTCCATAACATTTGCATAACTCTGGAACTCTATCGGCGCAGCACGCCTCGAAGCCTTCAGGCGACGGGGTGTGACGGGGCGCGACGGGGCGCGGCGGGGTCTATACTTTGTAAGATCATTTTCAGACTTTGCAAACTCAAAGCTCGTCTTAAGGGACCTGTAAACGGAAGGTAATTTGTAAATTACTTCCAAAGTTGCATTGCATGCATATTTTTGGATAGACAGGGATATTTTTAAAATTTTTATAACAATGGTATAAAGCTTCCGACCTTCAGGAAGCATCTTCACCAATCCGCACTGTCGCCACGTGGTGGAGTATGCTCTATAGCTCGTCAGTCACGAGGAGTGGCGCCTCTTCCGTAGTGGCTCATTAAAGAGTTATAGCCAACTTACAATGTTAGTTAGTACTTTGTACTGTCGCTTATTTCAGGTAAAACCTACAAGAATGTTGCTTCAGTTTTAAAAATGCATTTTTCCACAACCTAGTATTATGGACCAGTATCTCTGTCCAAGGGTCATTGGTCAGCAATACAGTAACAGTTATATGTATATATGTTTGTAAAAATGTTTTTTTTAAATATTTTGCCATAAATTTATAGTTTCGTATAAAAGTTTGTACCGTCTACCGAAGCGAAGGGAGAGTAGTTACAAGTTATTTGGGTATGTTCATAATTTCATTCCGTCTCCGTTACTATAAATATTCCTATATACCAAGGTGAGAATTTGAAATAATATCCGATTTAATTAAATTTATGGTTCACAATTTTATTCATAGTGACCACCACATAAAAGGTCTTTGTGTAACTCCAACGGTTTAGGCAAGGTACGTCAAGATAGCTCTCAGAGGGCAGAATTTTTGCCTTCTCACTTGACGTGTATCGTTATTTTATAACCAAAATTACATAAAATCATTACAAATTGTACCCTATATGTCATTCCGATGTATAAAATATGTTACTGTAAAGTTCATCCAAATCCGTCAAGTTATTTTTTCATAAAAGAGTAACAAATATACTAAATAACTTTCGCATTTATAATATTATTAGGATTCTGTAAGCGGCTAGTATGTGGGTCTGTTGACCCACAGGTTTATCAGGTAATAATAAGTAATCAATGCCCATGGAAGACAACATCAGGTAGAAGTGTCCCTAACATGATTCTGGTCAACAAGGAAGTTACTGTTGAAACAATCTAGTTCAATAATGACACCAACGGACTCCTTACATACCAACAAAATATTGGAAGACAGATGACAGAAAAAGAAAACAGAGGGTGAATAATGAATGGAGAGAAAGTAGATTTATTATTATTTATCAATTGAATTCATGCATCTTGACCCATTCTGCTGTCTACCAACTTCTTCAATCAGCGGCCGAACATCGTGTTCCGGCTGGTGGCTTGAGAACCAGTTCTCTTTTTCTTGCAGTCCTTCAGTCATCTTCCTTCCCATTCCTCTTCTGTCATCCGTGAAGTGGTATGTTGTTGATATATCTGCGATCAGTTGCTATCGTTATTCTTCCTAGTTTCTTTAGCAAAGTACCGCTTCCTTTTTTTTCCCCGCGTATGCAGGTTTATTTCTCCCTTACTCCGCACTACCATATTGTTGAATTTTAGGTAAAAAGAAACAGTAAATTAAATGCCTTTCGCATTTAATAACTGTAACATTTTTTATCAAGAGTCATCCTTGAAGCTTGCTATGTCTTTTATCAGGACAAAAGTTTTCTCAACCGCAGTAATTTTTCAACCAAATCCATTCTCAACAGACAGTTAGGAAGGTGCCTGCTTGACAAATTGAAGCCTCCATTTTGCATCTGATTGTACTCAAGAGGCACGAAATGAGTGTAAAAAGTGCTCTCGAGCGAAGTACGTGGAATTAAAAAGAGGTCTCGGTTGGGGCCAGTGGGGAGATCCTATTATAACTCGGGTCATGCCGGGACTTCTTAAGGTTACAATGTATTTGTATTTGTCACCCCTGACTAATAATATATTTTATTTTTACCATTATCACCCTTTATTAATATTCTAAATGCCAAAGTATCTCTGTATGTCTGTTACCTTTTCACGCCTAAACTACTAAACCGATTTTGATGATGCTTGGTGTAGTGGTAGAAAAAGATTCGCGAAAATAAATGCTACGTTTTTGTCACAAAGTACGATTATTTTACTTCATTTTGATTACATTTTATAACACGTAGAAGGTTAAGAAACAAGCGAAAACGGTGGCGTTATTTATATCAATTATATTCACGTGCCAAATCTACTCACGGCATTGTTAGCCATGAAGGTTTCACCGATGCGGCAAACTATAGTGGGTCAAGGTTGATTGTTTCAGGATGTTATGGAAATATGAAAGAAGTAAACATGATGATTCATACATATAACCTATCTCAGGGCAACTCACACACGGCCAACTCTTCCCAAACTTAACATTAGCTTGTACTACGGTGATCAAAATTGACAAACATTCACATATAATACGTTTATGATAACATTTAATTGTTAATATTCCCGTCATTTACGGACACAACTGATAAGCTAATTTTTGCCACTAGCGGTCTCCCATCCTCCTATCAACTGCGCCCGTTGTTGCGAACCTTTCTTGGATAGATTAGAATCGACCCGCTGTGCTATAAACGCTCACTCGAATAATAATAAAAAAAATAGTACTAGGCGCATATAACTCAACTACAAATGCCACAATCAACGATAAATAAGTATTATATCTCACACGTTTTATTCCTTTGCTTATTATTTTCATTGAAATCAATAACCACAAGTACCAGGCGAACATAGATGAGCTACAAATGTCACAGTCCCACGAATCTCATTAAAACGGCGCGCTGATACGCGGATGTAACACGACTCTCATAACCGACCGAGCGTTCTTCCGAAGCCATTATTCGCTCTCGTCGTTGCCGCGGTAATGAACTCGCATTATAAATGCAACGAGGCATCACTTCCCGATGCACTACCGCACCAGAGCCGCTGGAAGAATTAATTCATTTGCATGTAAAACTTCAAGCGAGAGTTATACCAAGATAAGATGTGAGTCGAGGGGGTTTCATATTCAAAGACTTTTCGTGTATATTTCTGAAGTGAATTCCTTTAATTTGGGTTATTATATATACCAAGAAATGTTTTCGTTTAAAGTCAAATCTTGTTACAACTGGTCCCGTTAGGAGAAACTACCAGATTACAGTACAAACTACTTTGGTATTGCTTAAGAGAAAAAGCGAAAAACAACTTTGTTACAGAGCGAGATTGTCAATATTCTTCGAGTTTAGAGTTCTTTAAACAAAGAGAAAAAAATAGCTTGCCCTCAGGTGCTCGACCAACATATCAACGACGGAAAACTATAAGGGCGTAACTGGAAAACAAGAAGTAGTAAATATTGTTTTTCCGCGTTCGCTATCGAAGTTAAGCGGGGAGGAAGCAAAAGAAAAAATGTTCCTGGGAATTTCTTGCGGCTTCCTTTCTTTCAAAACCAATATCATTAAATATTTCATCATAATAAATTTTTTACAGCGATGGCGCAGTTTGACTGTGGAAAAGTGCTTATACAATTCGACTTCAACAAAATTTTAATTAAATTTAGTTTGAAATACGGATCTACATAGTTCGTAGTTACATCAGTAACCATGGTTTAATTTTAAATGAACTCTTAGCGTTTACAATTATTAGGAGATTGAAAATAGGGTTCAAGCTTTGAAAAAGGCATATCCTCGCAAGTGAAGTGCCAGCTGATGATATAAATTTTATACTATAAATTGGAACTTCTTAACCTGCAGACTTGAAATTTTGCTTATTGCTTCAGCCCTTGGAGGCTACATATATATAATAATCGTTTTTATTATGACCTGATAATTCAGCAAGAATTGGCTTGGATTGACCAAACGTTTTAATGGCGTACTTTTTGCAACACTTTTTGCCATTTATATGGTAGGTACATTATAATAGTGTATTTTTAATGACAAGAATCCTTCGTGCAAATGTTCGTGTTTCTAGACCCAGCGATTCCGATTGTGGGGTGAACGAATAACCAGTTGGATAATTGGTTTGATAGTTATAGTAAAAAGGAGTTTCCTTTTGCTGTGTATTTCTTACTTAGTGGTGACTGGTGTCTAAGGTGCCGCTTTATTATTCCAAGACTGCACCGTAGGTATTTTATAAAAATGGCATAGTTTGACTTTCGAAAAGTATTTGTAAATCTAACTTCGAATAAACAAATCTTGATGGTTTCGTCACTTTGAATTCATATGGATTATGATTGAAAATTATCAATTTATTATTGCAAACATTATCACGTAATACGCGTAAAGTATTCACATAACATCGTTCTCTGTGAAATATGAGATATTTGCAATGTTCCTGGTGAGCACGTCTGACACTGCGACCCGATCGTTTGCACTCTTTACAACACCCCTATCTCACACTTCACGGCTTGTATGGTTCGCAAAAAAAATTAACGTATGATGTTTACAAATTAAAATTATAAGGAAATACCCTAATAGATAATATTTTCTACCTCATGTAATATACATTTTAATTTTTCACTAAATTTTACATATATACATATGTATGTATATTGTATATAAGTAATATTATAAATGACATTATTACTATCGCATAATTTTTATGAATAATTTTGCTTAAATCTACAATGAATAACAACATTTATGAATTAGTGATACCTTAATTTATATGATACTCGTACGATATACATATTTTCTGACTTACTAGTAATTGAGATTTTGTGGATTCCATTTATTTTATGATTTAGATGCATTGGAAGATTAAAAAACTATGTTTGCGTACGCGCATCAAGCAAAGAGCCCTAGTTAAACAGTGTACAGGTACCTTTACATTATATGTACATATATACATTAATAAAAAAAATCGAATTTCAATTTGACTACAATACATTACTTATTTACGTACTATATGATGAAAAAATACATTCGACTCTAAATATCATTTGCTATCGGTACACAGCTTTCCGCTCGCTTTGGCGCATACGTACGGTCTGAAAAATGCCGCGGCCGTTAGCAAAAACATATCAATTCAATTTGAGATCGCGCACACCGTGAAATAGAGACGTCGTGCTATATCATGGCGCCGATAAACATATCGGAAGGGTTTATGTTTTATTAACTGTGACTAAAGATTTTATCTGTTGTGTCTCGGATATTATATGTTTAATATTTTCCTGTATGTCCTGATTTAAATGTAGCGTGTTGAAATAAATTTTATTTATTTCATTGTTTGGGTGGTAGGTTCATATTTAAGGAAAGTAACCTTTGATGAATTGGTTTTTGTCATCATCATTGTAACCATTACTGTCCGGATTGGAAGACTTCACACACTTTCGGGAACTTAATGGAAAACTCTCAGGAGTGCAAATTGCCTTACGATGTTCTCACCGTAGCAAAAGATAATTAATTTGCTAATATCCACAATCATTTGAAAATTAGATTTTTTGTTATATGAGTTTTTTAGTATGAATTTCTAGTTCCAATATAAAGATGACCTTTATCAGTGTATACCTAAATAATTGACTGAATATTTGATTTGATTTGATTAAACAATGCCAAGACACAGAAAGCTTTGTCATACATGTAAGAAAACTTTGTCATACATGTTAGTTTTTCATTAACATTGTAATGTTTTTTTACTATTAATAAGAAAGCGCTAGACTACGATCCCACCTGATGGTAAGTGGCGATGAAGTCTTCGAAGGTAAAGTGCACTAACTTAGTAGAAGCCTATTCACACTTCACTTGAAGATATTTACGTATGTGTTTTTATAAAAAAGTGTTCACCATTCCTTATTACATGGTTCTGTACAATCTTTACATGCACATTTTTTTTCCAACGGGAATTTGAAAAATATATCTCCATTACTATAAGACGGTACTATGTATATGTAATAGTTTTCTAACATAATTTGATATTCATTGACAAGGCGCCCTAGGTCCGCATTTGATATTAAAAAGGACGTGCAATAACTTTGTCAATGTTGTAGCAACCTTCTACAATTAACCGCTGTCACTAATAAGGTAGAAAGAGCGGGCCTCAGTAAAAATTCAGTACGTCATCCACCGCTGAGTGGGTATAAAAATTAAAAATGCACACGCGGGCGATGCCTCAAGGAAAATATGTTTTAGCGAGCAAATACTTCGTAAAATTTTATAGACAGCATTTTACAGTTTTCTCTTAATGCCTTTTCTTTCTTAGGTTGGTATTGCAGCTTAGCATTAATTTTGTTTATATAGTTCAATTGAAATAATTTTTACTAATATTATAGATGTGAATCTTTGTGATATGTTTTCTTTCATCACGCGCTAACCATTGAACGGATTAAGTTAAAACTTAACACACGAATAAACCATATCCAGGAAATGAACACAGGGTAAATTTTATACCGGTTGTAGTTTCCCCTGGGATGATTTGACCATTAATAAATATGGATGTTTGGGTTTCCTTCACGCGATCATCAACAAACGAATTGAGATGAAACTCAACACTCAGATAGATCACATTAGGCAAATAAACATGGGATAGATTATATCCCAACTGGAGGTTTCCCTGGAATAATGTGCTCGTTTAAATGTTTGGATGTTTGCGTTTCCTGCACACGCTAACAGATACACGGATTAAAATAAGTCTTGGCACATATGTAAATGATGGTCCGGAATAACACTCTTTTTTAACAAACATAATGCGGTCGAAGCCGTGGGCAGGAACTAGTAGTCTATAAGTTTGACACCTATATTTGGTATTGCGTTGGTGGTATATTAGCGATCCCCTTGATATTGCCCGTAACCTTATGCGATGATTACAATTGGTCGCAATCTGTCTGTACTTTTAACCCATAGACTAGAGAAAAAAATTTACCTCAAATCAATTTACCTACGTTCCATTACAATGTAAGTGTCTTCAAGTCAAGAGTTAATAGAATTCTAGTAAGTGCGATTTACCATCAAAGACTTCATCGCAACTTACCATCAAATGGGATCGTAGTCAAGCGTTATTTACAGTAAAAAAAACTTATTAATCATCATTCAAAAATCGTAAAGTAATGTGTTCAATTCAGCTAGTAAACGTTTAAAACCTAACATTTCTACAAACTGTTTCGAAAATACAAAAAGCCTGAAAGCATGCGGTAGAAATAAAAAAAAATCGCCGTCCCCCCTACCGAACAAACATTTCCGCGCACCTTGCCCTTTCGACTATATCAAAATGATAAAAATGTAGAGATCCAATAACCATTCATCCATCAAGTGTCAAGATATAATCTGGGCTCGGTGCCACTGCTTAGCCCTGGCTGGGTGGAGGAATATAAAAATGCCTAGAAGATTTACAGGTTTGGGAAAGATATCGCAGATTTCGGCTGCATTGTGGACGCTTAGCGGCATGAAATAAAACCGTAGTAGCGTCAGCAGAATATGTTTCGTAGTATTTTGTTAATATTAAAAAAAAACAAAAAATATGTGTATTTTCGTTCGTTCACGTAATTATATCTTTAAACATACAATGTATGTGTGTGTAATTAATGGTTTATTTAATCCCATTCTTCTTCTGTCTCTGGATTGAAGCGATGTAATGGTGATGTACCTGAGGTATTTTGTGTCATTATGATGGGTGCTTCACCGATGTTCTTTTCTTTCTTGCTTTCTCGGCGCTTGCGGATTCAACACTTTTTTCCTTCTCTCTCTCTTTCCGTCTCTTACCACTAAATGTTGTTAGCCTTCTTAATTAATTTATTTATGTATATTTAAAGAAGACATTTTATAACTAAATATAGATTATTATAAAATTCCTTTTCGCGAGGCGATGCCGTTGTCATAAGCTATATAACCTTAGTACAAAGTAAAAATTGAAAGCTGAATTCTGTTTTAACGTTAACTGTTATCTAGTTTCAAGTAAGTTACAAGGATATCAGGAGCGAGGGGCAGTAAGAAATCTGTTTGTATCTGGTATTCCGAGCCAGCGAGCGATTTAAATCTCTTAAGCTTACGAGCGGTCGCGCCACTCGAGGTCTCACAAATCTTTCATAATCTCGCCGTTCCCGCGAGGGGCGTTCTTCAACCTGTCCTCGGTTCCAACTCCGAACTGGAAATACTTGTAAGGAAAAATCTTGATGTAACAATAAATATTTTTGGCGATGTTTAGTAACATCAACCACTATTTTATGGTTTTAAACTCGATTCTACGTGGACTGTGTATATTATGCTACGTACGGGTACTCACGATATATGATTTTCACGTTGATATTTCAACCCAGTTGCATGAATCGTGGTACCACTCATGTTGAGTCAATTCAGCCAGGATCATACTCGGGTACTCAGCGATAAGATAATATTTTTTTTGTTAAGATTAACATAATTAATTCTATTAAGTTCAACACGCTTGTTACAGAAGTTCTCCACAAAATAGCACTGGAGCAGCGTGGTGGAGTATGCTCTAGGCCTTCTTAGTTAGTTTAGAATTTGAATGAAATTTTCTTTTTTCACATTTGATTTCTAACTTAGACTAGAGATAGCTATATTGTGTATTTCTATGTTTAGGTTACGAAGTAGTTGTAAAAACATACATGACCCATAGCTTATTCAGTTAAAATAATCAAAATAAAACAGAGAACCTGACCTACAGCATTTTAATCGAGGGAATTTTTGTTTTAAAATGATCGAGTGGCTTCATAAGTAATGAAATGGCCTCGTCAACATTGTTTTCATTTTTGCCAGTGGCGTCCGAGGCGTATTATTTTATTTTTTATTTACCTATAACGATGGCCGGGGCAGGTAGTCCCGGTATTCATAAGCAAATACAAGGCGAGGGACCCCCATAATTTTCGGTTTGCATTTTTCCGTGACCGCCAACTCGATTTCGACTCCCAAGGGCGGTCGCTAGGCTTCAAAAATATTAATGAAAATTTTTACATAAATTTATTGGACAAAGGGGGCCATGCGTTGCTCCAGTCGATGGGGATCCGCTTCTGTTTTTTATTTATTAATTTAATGGTATTTTCGGTGTAATTACCTATCTGAGGTATAATTCATTGGCTTGTGTTAAGAGTATTGTGGGCATATGTGGGAATTTATGAATGTGATGAAATAACGGACTGTTTTCACGAGGATATTTTTAATTATTATGTTTATGTTGAAAATCTATATTATGAAAGGTATTTTCCTTCATTTATGAAGATTTAATAAATACGGAATATAATATTTATTATTATTATTAATATGTATCTCTTCAACGACTTTCATAGGTCCTAGATGGTAGTGGACCCGGTCATTTGGAAGGGTCATTTGGAAGTGGGGATACAGATTCAACACGCAGATGCCCCTTCGAGACACCTTAACTCTACTCTATACACTAGGCTCTTGTGTTGTAATGTCGTGAGCTGATAAATGGGCTGTGAGATACTATTGGCATCTGCCGATCAAATTGTGTGACATTTGAAAATGAGGCAGGTGACTTGCGACTCACCGAATGGGTTCACGTAACTTGGCAAAACAATATGCCTGGAAACAACATTGGCGTGAGCAGCTAGGGGTGTCGAGAGGTGCGGCACCAATTTCACCATCTAAGAGCGGGTTTCCTCGTTATTACGCCATTAGACACTTCCACTCCAGAGTATATAGCTCTAGCGACTCCACTCTGGCCGGTCAATTAAGGCAAGCACAGAGGTGGGGGCCTGTTCCTCAATCTCCGGTCCACCTACTGGAGATAAGAAACAGGGGGTTCTCCCGGGAGCACGCGGGTACATGGTGTCGCTACTCACAACAGCTCGCCACAAGCTGCCTTGTGGGCTTATTATTATTATTATCAGAGATTCTCATTTTACTCGACGCGAAGTCGGTTATTTGGAACCAGGTACGGGCTTTTGCCAAGTATCCTGTTTTCAGTGAGTTTAGAGGGTGTGGTGATTTTATGTGGGGTGCATGTTTGTATGCATGTTATCAGTATGTATATGCAAGTAATGTTGGATTTAGGAAGTATTATTATTATTATTAAGTCCTCTTTTTTAGGTTTTATTGAAATTTTGGAACAATGATTTTTACCAGGTACGACTGGAAAACTGCAAATCCACATGGATGTAAAGGTTAAGAAAGTGGTAATATAAGACCTTAAAAAAATATTTTTCATCGTGCCTCTTCCTCCTTTCATACTGTCTTATCCTTTCGTATACCTTATCGTTGGATAGGGTTTTAAAAGAAACGTTATTGGTCTTGGAATACCGTTTTTTTATACAGGGATCAACTACGGAACCCTACACTGCACGTGTCCTGGCGCTCAATTGGATTCCTTCTCATTCTTCTGTTACCCAGGAAGCCACATATTAATTCACACAGCCACACCTCAATTACGTTAACAATGTTCCTACTTTTGTTCATACTTTAGTTGTCAGTGACACCTCAGTGTCGTAGTTAACGTGCATGTGCAATGGGGATCCCTCAGATACCGTCAGAAGACCAGATCTACTCGTCGACCAAACAAATCATGGAATATGGGATTCCAGTCTATTCCTTTGCCCGCTTAAAGTATAAAAAATAGGACAGAGAGCAGTTCAGTAAAGTAAGATCTTTATGCGTAGGAAACATTTAGCTTTTATAATGCCAATAAATTAATGACGCTGTATTTTGTTCAAATATTCCACTTGACGCTGGAGCTAATAAACATATTTGCTCACTGATGAAAGTCGACAACAGGTACATACTCGTACCTACACCTAAAATATATATTATAATGTAACAGCATCATTACTGAAAGATTCTTGGAATGGACGTAATTTTAAAAGTATTAGTAATCACTACGTCGCAAAACATGTTGTTTGACGACACGAGTCAGAACCGGCTTCATTATTGCATCAGCTGTTATTATTACAAGCAAAAAGATGGTGCGGAAGGCTAACAGGAAAACTTAATCAAAAGTTTGGTAAATCAGAAATCATGACTTATAAAAAATGTTACGATAATTGCCACAAATGACATGGTCGTGCCCTCTGCTCGTCCAGCACGTCGCAGGTTCGGCGCCCAGGGGGCCAGCGGGTGACATTTATGCGCGGCAATTTTTCGGTGTCGGTTCGTGCATATTTGTCATTAAATGAAATGAAAACTATTTATTTCGTTTTAGGAACCAACAGCTCAACAGTTAAAATTTAACAATAGAGAGTTCCTATATCAATTAATAACTATATAGATAAAAGAAAATTATGTATAAAAAAATTAAGTAATTCGTAATGTGTACGGCAAACAATGCCCAATCATAACCGGCTTTGTATTACTCTTGACCGACTTCAGAAAAGGAGTTTTTATATATTTGTTACCTCAGAACTTTATGAGCCAACCGATTTTGATGATCCATTTATTTTAAAGAGACGAACAGTTTCGGAGTTTTAATATTTTTGTTTTTTTTACTGAATAACTTTTGACTAGATGGATAGATTTTTATGATTATTTTCGTTTTGTGTTCGTTAACAACTTTTCATTGGGTTCAGCGGTTTTTTCATTCAGAAGCTGGTGTTTGAGTTATCTTTAATAATGCATTTAGAATTGGTTGCGACTGCGTTGACAATGATCGTTTCATTGTATTACTTGTTGGAAGCATTTAAAGGCGGTTTTTTTAAATGACAAAAATGATTATAAGTGTATTCGAGGAAAAGAACTCCAATGACTAAATATCACTTCCTCAGCCATAGTTACTGTATATTTGTTTATATTATAAGCAGGCTAACGACCGGACGCTCGCCCGACGCTAGTGAAGCCACCGACTTGTGGTGTTTGTGCGCGTCCCCGCTGTCACTTGCTTGTGTTGTAATTGCCTGGACATAATTACTCAATTTCATATTCCTATCACAAAATAATTCGGAACAGACGATAAGTACCTAACTATACTTACTTAACTAACCTACAATATTTTTTTACCTATTAGTAACATTCCAGCATGTTTGCCGTTCGCATTAAAATTATTTATATATTATAGATTGCATTAAAAGGCAGCAAATACTTAACCTGTGTGACTGTCCTCCAGTTCACCAGTGTAGCGGCTCCCGGCGCCATCTAACGACCTTTACCTTCACCTGACTGCTTGGGATATGCTTAAAGGCGCTCACAGACTTGTTTACATTCTTGTGATGTCATGATTTACATGGGTACGTGAACAAATCCTGCTATATCTCCTGCATCACCTTCGAACATTCTGGTCTGCTACTCATTATAACATAATTAAATAATTATTCTACGGTTTAAATAATATAGGATCTCATTATGTAAGAAACCACCATCTAGCAGACAATGCACAAAACTTTAGCAAAATCTCTTGGCAGTGTGTCTTACAGCACATGATGCTGTGTAATTCGGAAGCAGTGTACTAGATGGCAGTATTTAGATAAAAAGTTGAATGAAATTATAGGCTTGACGAGTGAATGACGACCAACATATTAATAGCAAAAGCTGGTTAGCAATACACTCGCGGTAAACTAGATCTCGATATTTTAAATGTATTTAAGAACTTTTTAAGATTTGTTGTTCACTAATAGCATGAAAGATTTGTAGGTAAGCAGTTGTAATAGTAAAACTGGGTCGCAGTAGTGTACGCTCAGCCCGACATTTATAACATGTAACTTCTAAATATAAGTACTTATTTCCATAACAAAGTTTCTGTTTATTAATAAGATATTAATAATGACACGCTATGTTCTCTTTTCTTCTGTGGTCTCATATTGTCAGTTATATCTCATGCTTCTCCGATGTTCGACACTGCGTTAGTGACAAAGGTTAAAAGAGGTGAGTCGTTAGTGCTATATTATACAATGTTTTCTTTCTACTTTTGCCGAATATGGATTTTAGAATCCTAACCACAATCCCTAGCTAACCAAGGTGTTGCAGCTCGAGACAAACGAGCATACGAGTCACCCGGTAGTGAGGAATTTAGTCACCAATGAGTTGGCAGCCAGGATGACCCACAAGTGTGTGGAAAGCAAACTAAAAATATTAAAAAACTTACCTAACCTAACACAATATTATGAAGTAAGTAAATAATTTTTTTTTTGACCAACAAGTTCTTTTAAAGTTTGGAGACACTATTGACCCCTAAGTTGGAGTGAATGTATTAATAAGGTATGGTGCAGGTATCGATCGTCAGCGATGTGCAGTATGCCCTGTCCTAAGTATCTGGAACACAAAATGTAACATACTTTTAAATTAAGTATTTCAGATGCCAGGTACCCAACACACACGGTAAGACTCGATCAGTTTATTGTTGACAAATGTTACAATCATTTAAATGACTTCTGAACCGATCATTTTGACTAACGTAATGTATTTGTATTTTTTGTATTTTTGTATGTTAAAATTGTAAATTAAAATATTTAATGTTGAGATGACTTCGATGTTGTGATTATTGTAATAATTTTAATTTTTATTTAATTATAAATTTTATATTTGTATAAAATCTCTTTGTACCTGCATTCCACAATTAATTTGATTCACTTTCAAGCTTGGTATCTGAAATACTAGATATAAATACTTTTTGAAGATAAAATACTTTTGTAAGAATAAACAGTTGAATAAATATTTTTTGTTAATGTTATATGTCTTTTGCTATAACTTTTTAAAGTCTCATGTCCTTCTATTCCATAGTTGAATTTTAATAAGTACTCTACAATTTTAGGGCGTATTCTTACCACACATGCGGCGGTCCCCTCGCGCCCGTACCGTTCCCCGCGGACGCGCTCGTAGGGCCCGGGATCCCTCGGGGGACGCGCACTGTCGCGGCGCTCCCCCACGGCGAGGTGGTGTGCGCCGTTGCACTGTCGCTCAACAACGGCACGCGACACGCGTACACCGGCGGCAAGGGCTGTGTTAAACTGTGGAATATAACGAACCCAGGGTCACCAGCGACGCTGGAGCCTGTTTCGCAATTGGATTGTTTGGTGAGTTTTAAAATCGGAATGAGATGTGACCATTCCTTCACAGAACATAGCTTTTCAGAAACTTATCAGATAAACAATAAACGATTTGAATTCCAAATTAGAGACTAATAGAAATCATTTCGTTAAAACCCGTTACGCGCAGCAAAGTTTTGTTTTGTACTCTTACCTGCTGTCCACTATAAACGATTTGTTTTTGATTTTAAATTTGTTTCCGGCAGCAAAGAGACAACTACATCCGTTCAGTGAAGCTGCTGCCGGACGGACGGACACTGATCGTGGGCGGAGAGGCGTCCAACCTGTCGATATGGGACATCGCGTCGCCGACGCCGCGGATGCGAGCAGAGCTCACGTCCTCCGCCCCCGCTTGCTACGCCCTCGCTATCAGCCCGGACTCTAAGGTATATATTATTATTCTTTGTTGATAACAACAAAACAAAAAGGAAAATAAAAACGTACCAAAGATGGACTTAATGCTAAAAAGCATTCCATTAACGATCACCCATCCTATCGACCGTGCCCGCTGGTGCTTAACTTTTTCGATCCCTTACAATCGAAACAAGACCCAGAGTTATGGACTCTGGAACCTAATGAATATTTAATATTATAGTCTGAGGTACCGATTACATTTTTTCACATGATTTCTATTAAACAAATTTTAAGCACATTGTAATACCAATTGTGTGGCACAACACAATAATGTTTCCCGAGACGCCGTGTACTCTATTTCCTTCTTATCCCTGTTAGCTACCACAGTCGAAATTTTTTATAACAAAAAATGTTGGCGTCTAAGCCAAAAGCTTCTCACAAAAAATTATACCTAAAACGCTGCGGGAGAAAGGAGCCAAGTAATATGCCCGTTGTGTTTTTTTTGTGTTTTTGATCTTAACCCATAATCAATTTATATATTATATACATATATACGACTGTACATTGAAGATTTTAGAGCGTTTTTTATATTGATATTAAATGCTTGATTGCAAATCCCACTGATGGTAACTGAAGTAGCATTGAAATGAAACTAAAATTCTGACAAATCTTAGCTAATTTTAGAATAGGTTTTACTGATATATTAAGAAAAAGGTTAGGTTTTTCCTTAGGCCTAGCTTTAGGATAGAGTTACAAAAAAAATTGGGAATAACCAACTGTTATGATTTTCCAGGTGTGCTTCAGCTGCTGTTCAGATGGCAACATAGCTGTGTGGGATCTACAGAATCAAACATTAGTTAGACAATTTCAAGGTATGTTCAAACTATCCGATCTTAATCATAACATTAAATTTTTGTCGTGTTGGGCCAGCTTGGAATACAAACCCCAATCCCATGGCCCTACTGAAGTCAGCTGCTAGTTGGTAGGGCTTCGCGGAAGGGTTGTTATCTTTTTGTGAAGCCCGTCTGGCTGGCTACCACCCTCTTGAATCAGCGGCCAAACGATTAGTCGTGTTCCGGCAGGGGGCTTGAGAGCCAGTTCTCCTCTTTTTTCTGCCCGTCCTTCAGCTATCCTCCTTCCCGTTCTTCGTTTGTCTCCCTGTCCTGATATGGAATGTTGTTGGTATATCTGCGATCAATTGCTGTCGTTTTTAATTCCAGTTGCATTAAAAATTAACCGCTTCCCTTATTTCCTTCTCTTTCCCACGTATGCGGGTGTATTACTTCCTTCCTTGCAGGAAACGTATTAGTAATCCTGTGTTATTAATATCCACGGGCGACAGTTATCACTTACCATCAGATGACCCTTCTACTCGTTTGCCTTTATGTGGTATAAAAAAATTATAATACGATTCACACACTACAACAGTTTAGGCAATCAATTATTTGTATTTAGTTACCATGTTTAACAGGTGGTAGCTGTGCTGTTTCCCTTAGGTTTCTTACGGGTTGGGCGGTCGAGATCTACGCAAACAAGTAGTTAGTACAACAGTACCAAATCAGAGTGGTGAAAAAGGAACGATACATTACAGTGTTGCCATTTTTCCAAATTATATCATCTATATATATACAAACGAATGTTTGTTTGTTTGTCCTCTATAGACTCTGAAATAATAGATGATAGAGCACTGACTTCGTTGGCAACATTGTTGAAAATTCTTTGAAAAAGGTTTTGGTTCTAAAATGATGTTAATTAGACACATGTACTCGTATACTGGTTTTTGGCAAAGGAACTGTTTAACGGTTAACAAGATACGTACGTAATTGTGTACAAGCATAGGTGACACATACTCAACTTAAAATATGTTAATGTTGAGATTCAACAGGAGCAAGATACAATTAACAGTACTGCAATGTTGTGAGGAAGTACCGTCAAAAGCCTTTGAGATGTCGAGGGAGACGGCCACCGCTTCCCCGTTTTTCTCGAGGTCCTCGCCCCATATATGAGTGACATACGCTAGATCTTCTGTCGGCCGATTTTGTTGGAACCCGTATTATTGGACACTGAAGAGAACGTTCAATTTGACAATAATGACAATTTAAAATTGTATGTGTGTAGGTCACACAGACGGCGCGTCGTGCATCGATATCAGTGCGGACGGCACGCGGCTGTGGACAGGGGGATTGGACAACACGGTCCGCTCATGGGACCTCCGCGAGGGCCGCCAGCTGCACCAGCATGACTTCACCAGCCAGATATTCTCGCTCGGATACTGTCCCAGTGGTGAGTTCGAATATTCCATAGTGTTTGTTTAACTTTATGGGTTCGCTTGGCATCAGTAACCAGTGCGCACAGTGCGCTCTCGCTCCCAGGGCTCTATTGCCACTGTTCTAGATAAATATCATTCCTACTTTAGTAGAGACAACTCACTTTGTTATCATTAATTTGCATATGGATTCATCCCATTGATAGTCCAGTACTAAGTACAGGTCTTCTATTTTTTTTTTAATACGTGGCGACACGCACTAACAAAAAAAGAAAACGCACTAAGTTAATAAAAGCCTGTTCACCTTTGACTTGAAGACATTTATGTTGTAAATAATCAAACGGGAATACCGACGCGGGCAACTTATTCCACTCCTTCGCGGATCTAATGATAAAGGACGAGGCGAAACGCGAGGAAACCGAGGAAGCCTAGAGCATGCGCCACTACTACAATGCGGATTGGAGCTATTTTTTTCTGCGACCAAATAAATGTATTTAATTCTAATCCATTTAAATCGAATCCAATCAGGATCGTGGCTGGCGGTTGGTATGGAGAACTCTCACGTGGAAGTGCTGCACGCCGGGAAGCCGGACCGCTACCAGCTGCTGCTGCACGAGTCGTGTGTGCTCTCGCTCAGGTTCGCTGCTAGTGGGAAGTGGTTCGCGTCCACTGGGAAGGATAACCTGCTCAATGCGTGGCGGACACCGTACGGCGCGAGTATATTCCAGGTGAGTAAATTATACTATACTCAGTGCAAATTCGATCTATAATGTTTAATAATAATCCCTTGCATAGCTACCTGTGACAAACAGGAGATTTAAACTTTTTGTTGTTTTATCAGTTGTTAACTCCTTTATGCCATTACATTTTTAAAAACTTTTAATTGTAAATCATGCTATTTGCTTAGTGACAAATGCAAAAATTGTAATAAATAAATAAATTATAAAAATATAAAATAAAATACTTCAATAGGTAAAAAGGTTGTTAACTCCTTCGCGAAATTAAGGATGTCAGAGTATAAATTTGTTAATGATGTTGTGTGTTGTAATTTTTTTGTGTGACTTGTATGACTATATTTATTTGTAGTTTGTATTTATTCTATAATCAATGCTTAGTTTTATAACTAATTTTCAAAAATGTAACAAGTAGTTTAGTGGAAAAATCCTTAATTATGTTGGTTGATCCCTACAAAACGTTATTTATTGTTTGTTTACATTGATTCCGGAACGAAGATGCACTGAGTATAATATTTAAAATGTTCAAGTTTTTGAGGATAGATGGATGTTTGTTCCTCTTTCATGATAAAATTACTTAACGGATTTGAATGAAATTTGGCACAGAGATAGATCATAATCTGAAGTAACACATAAGCTATTCTTATCCACAAATCACGCGAGTGAAGTCGAATGCTGAATATGTATCCAAAAATGACTGGTTGGAAGCTGCTGGTACTGTTTAATCCAGATTTAGATTAAATTAGCTTAAATTTAGATTTGAAGAATGTTAATTCACCAATTCATTCAATCATTCTTCAATTAATTTTCCAGTCAAAGGAGTCATCATCGGTGCTCAGTTGTGATATATCTGCGGACGATAAGTTCATAGTGACCGGGTCTGGGGACAAAAAGGCCACGGTGTACGAGGTGTTGTACTGATGACTGATAATCTCATAAGCAATAACGTGTGATGAGTAATGGTCCAGTGAGCGTTGTGATGTTGGTGACCGGTGACGGGTTAAAGGTGACAAGGCCTTTAAGACCTGATATTCAGACTAAGGGGCGTTTTAGTGTTACGTAACGCAATTTTCGAATAAATTCTTATGTTTGTTTTATCTTAAAAATACAATAATAATAAATATCTTTGGACAATTCACACACTGCCATCTGACCCCAAACTAAGCATTAGCTTGTACTATGGTGATGATATGTGATAAACATACTTATATGTTTTTAAATTGCATTAAGTTATACTTGAACGTCCTTATATATGTCAAAAACTGGCAAATATTGTATTTGTCGTTAAATCTTATTCCGTAAACATCACATATATATATGTATATAAAATCTGTTTGTTTTTTTCTGTGTTTGTTTGTCTTTTATAGACTCCGAAATGGTAGGAGATAGAGCACTGATGTCTTTAGCAACTTGTTCAGAATTCTCGGAAAAGGTTTTGGTATAAAAATAATATCGATAGGCCACATGGCTGATGAGTTGATGCAAGGTACAGCTAGTATATCATAAAATGTAAAATTGTATTAGAGCTTGACAATGTTACGCAACAATTGTCGACTGATTGACATATTTGTCACGTTTTGACATATTAGTCAGATTCTCAACTTTTTTAAAAAGGGCCGGGTACTTTACTGTACATATAACAGTTTTATCTTCGTGATAAGTTCAGGGTTAGATAATAGTAACATTTAAGGGGTTATTTTAGTCGTCTTGTTTTTTTTTTAATAGATCGATTTAAAAATCTTTAAAATAATTTCACTTGTACAAATTGAGTGGCTATTTGAAATTATTGGTTCTTAATATGTGCAAAATTTTAAATCACTTGGACGTATATGTATATCGAAATTTAAGTAAAAATTTGAATGCAAATAAAATGTACATACAGCTTATTTTATTGTGTACAAATCTTTCTCGTCAGTGATTTCGGTAGACAACGGTTTTAAAATTATTTTGTAAAATAAAATTTTCAGAATATCTCTTAATTGGTGCTACAATTTATTCATAGGGACGTTCTGTTAGATTTCTACTTATATTCTTTCAAGACACTATTGTAAAAAATTATTCAAATATTCAAAACGATAGTGTCTTGAATTATAAAAAATATATTTTGTCACCTTTAACACCGTCACGTGTTTTAGATTTATAAATGGCTGTCTGAACAATACATATCTTTAAAATGAGTAGTTTTAATGAATTTGTCACTTAATGGTGGAAGGGGTTTTTAAAAATTGCTATATAATAAAAACGACGACATAACCTACTATACGCCTCATGTAATGTATTCTTCTAGCAAATAATTCAGTCAAAGTGCGGGGTAAGAGACGGGTGGCTAAATAATGCTTCGTGATTTATTAATTCAAAGTTCAGTTCACATTGTTTACATCCATTGATCGGTACATAGCGATGTCTAATATGTCTATGTCTATTGGTTCAATGTTTTGCAGAAATAGTTCGCTCTAACAGCGGTGGTAGGTTATGTTGTCGAAGTTGAATTGCTTTACATTAATGGTTTGTATAAGTTTTTTTTTCAAGACAGCTGTTTTTTAGCCGTTTGTCTGCACAAAGTCTGAAATAAATGTAAGACACAAGTCTATTAAATAATCAATATCCAAGAGGACTAAAGATCTATACAAGTAAAGGCTGAGAAGGAAGTTTGCTTGATTTGCTATTTCAGTTTCTTTTGTAAGTTAATTCGCGCTAACAGCCAGTTGTAAATATAAAACAAAATTTGTAATTAGATGTAACAAATAGATCAATGTTGCACCGTTAATCTTGAATATTTTTAGCCTTATTGTATATTTTTATAAAGAAAATAAAATCGAAAGTAGTTTTTTTATTTACTTAATTTACTTTTAGTTTCCCGGTGGTCCATTCAGAATGTATATTTATTGTAATTACAGATCTACTTTAAGATTGTCAGACTGAATAATTTCTCTGTAGAAAGTAATTTGTATTAATCATCTCTCGTCTTATATCTTTGGAGGGTACTAGCAATGGAGGTTATTTTTTATGTCGACAGAATTTAATAAATTTTAGGGTATATAATAGATGGATTTATTTTTATCCGAAATGGTTTTAAATATTCTCGCTGAATGAGATTGTATAAAATAAATTTGTGTAACCACATGAAAGTTGTGCGGTCTCCACTTTATTTTTTATTTTGTAGAAATTAATGCTAATTATTTTAATTGTGTATGTATTTCAAGAGTTATTTTTCTCGTGTCGATGATACATGCTGTGTGACATATTCCATTAAATGATATAATTTTGTTTCTGTTTACTGTGATTCAGCAGATAATTGTAACATATAATTTAGATGTGACATAATTGGGGTTTTAGTTCTCCGAGATATGACATTATTATTTGACATAAAAAAGCAGTTAATTCCCAATGAAAATAAAATTTAAATCAAATGTAGTGAATTAACTCGTGAATAAATAGTTTTGGTTACAAATTGAAACTGTTGAAGCAGTAACAGTAAGTATTTTTAGAAAGACGATATGAAAAAACACATCGTTCTATCGATATTTATACCATTAACACAAATTTCCACACACACTTACATTTTTTAATAACATGCGAAAATTTATTAAATTTTATAGTTAAATAAATAATTAAAACACGACAATTTTATAATTTCGCGACAATAATGAAAAAAGATCAATTCATTAAATTGTGTATCTATTAAAAATATGTTTAATAATAATAATATTGCAAAATGTGAATATTGATAAGAATTATTATAAATTTGACATGTGTATGTTAATTTTTTATGCAAATCCTGAAATATCTACATAGAAAAAAAAACAAAATTCAATATGGCCTAGGTGTATAATTTACTGTGTACGCATTTACATACATTTTACGAATATTTTTTTGCTATTCATGGATTTTTTTAAAAATAAACACATTATCAGGATATTCTATAATATTTAGTATTGTATTATATTTTCAAGTGTTCTATTCTTGAAAAAAATCTCTTCCTGGCGTAGAATTTTTATTTCTAATATATTTTTTTTAAATTATGAAATTGCAGTACGTGCCCTGAGTACAAATACATGGAGAATTTTGGCGTAATCTGTTTAGCTCTAAATTTTTATTTTAAGTCTATTAAAGAGAAACTTGAAGCATACCTTAGATGATAATGTGAAACGAAATGAAATATTCAATTTTATATTGAACAAAAATGTATCAAGCAATCGTATAAATTAACACATTATTTTGATTTCTGTACTAAATTTTCTATGTTGTGTTTAGTACAAATAAAAGTTCCTTAGAAATAATTATCTTTCGAAAAACATTGCCAGTTTAGGCAGAAAAATTGTTGTGAAATGTTATTGCAAATATGGTAATTATGTTGGGGTGAAAACTGTAATATCGTTAGTTTCTTGAATGTGGGTAATTAATTTGTTCAATCAAATGTATTTCTTGTACTTGTTACTATTATTCAGCCCATATGGTTGCCTTATAGGACAAAACTGGCATAGATTTTTTCTTTTAATTCATGAATATGTGTTGTCAATTCATTCTTTAGGTCATGGGTATTTGGATTGTTTCTATAAATATTTTATCTTGTGCCTTCACTGTTCAAAAAAATACGTTGTTTTAGTTTTGTTGGTTTACAATAGATGGCGTTACTTATTGGAACATAATCACAGGTATCTTTCTATTGTGCAGTAAAAGTCAGCATTTTTTAATTTTATGTTTTATATTGTAAGTGCAACATAAATTGCATGTTTATGACACTGCGTTCAATCTAAATACCCATGGTATATATTCTATAGGTATACAGTGCATTTCGTAACTCAGTATAAAATACTTATGTTAGTACTTAGTATTTAATATTATATTTCTAAGTGTACATGCTGATGCTGACCGTACACACTAGAAACTTCTATGATCTGCAAATGTGATATGTCTCTATTGTATGTGAATTAACGATTGAAATGTATTTTTATGTATGAACATCAGACTTATAGAGATAACTAAATGTTAGTCTGCAGAAAATTGTATTACCTACTTACTTTCATTATATTTATTATTTCGAAAATAATTTTTTTTCATTTATACATTCCTTATAATCTCCGGAAATATATATTTTGGCAAGCATATAGGGGGAAATTTTAGACAAGATAAATTAGTTTTATCGGTACTTTTTGGTATAGATTTTTAAATGATATTAAATATCCAGAGGGGTTAGGAATCGGTATATTAGATTGAAACGTATTGAGTTCTTTAGTCTAGCCCTCAACGTATACTTTCTACCGAAATTTCTAACTCTTATAGTACTAAACATATAAATAATGTAGCCTTCCATTCTGAGCAGTAAAGTTTATAATATATGTTATAATATGTCCCTTAGCTCTGTGTGCCTCATGGCATAGGTCGCCTCTAACAACTTTCGTTGTTGCCTGTCTTGAACCACTCCATCTTGGGCCAGCAATCTTTTTAATAACTACTAAAACATATATATTAATATAAAGAAGAAACACGGTACCATAATGTCAAACTGTTACAGCTGTGGCATAATAACTACTTTTTTCTAATAACTGGTTCTTCCGAAGCGAAGCGAGGCCGGTTTCTCGTCTAAACCACGCATAAAATTGGTTGCGAATTGTTATGTTGTAAACATTCAATAGTAACGGTTGAAAATGAACACAAATTCAATGTGTTCTCTCTTGCTTTTTCTGATGTGTATGCTGTTTTAACCCGAGTCTGCTGCTTTCATTCAGCGATTCACAAAAGGTTGTTTTTTTAGAAGATGTTAGTGCAATGCGACTGTTAAATTTAAGCAGCCATCTCAGAATATATGTATTTAACAGGTGATAATAATTAACTTTAGACTCGTATCTAATCCTCTAAACATGTGCGGTTCTGCGTAACAATCTAGTCATTATGCATAGAATAGGTTTTTTAAAAATAAAAATTTTCAGCAATAATTTTCAATCAAGAGGCGTAAACAAACATGGGCACTGTCTTTTTTAAACCAACAAAAGATATTATAAAAATAGATGCCGTCAATATCAATATACCTAAGAAATGTGAAAAACAAAATTTTAAAGTCAATAGTTAAATAGTATGTATATTAAACAGAAAAAAATTGTTAAAGTCCATACAGTATACAAATTGGTTAATTTACCCCGTTTCCCTGAGAGTATTATTTTTTACAATTTTGGTTACAGGTTAGGCATGTTTCGTCATTTTTTTGCTCGTTGCGTGGCTGTTTTCTCGATGGTCAGACTGATGGATATGTGATAAGTATTATTCTATGGATATAACTTAGTCTGCATAAGAACATTACTATCATAGTCTGTCGACATGACAAATTTATTGATATGAATGAATTCGTTACGTGCCAAACTGTCAATGTCTATCAAATATGTGTGTGTTTACGTGTGATAATGATGCTTGTTTGTTGTTCATTTCACTGATTTAATTTCTATTATTTATTGAGATATTTCAGTTCATTACAATTTAAATTTTATTGGGCTATGAGTATACAGCAGATATGGCGCAACCTAATTTGCTAGATATCGTCCCTGAACAGTTGTTCCAAACGTGCTCTATTAATGAAATAGACCAAGTACAAAAGAAATTGCAATATGAGATCGAAAGAAAAAGAGAAGAACTACGAGCTATGGTTGGGTAAGTCAAAATATTTAGCTGTTAAAAGGTAAACAATATTCTAAGCAATGATGCAGAAACATTGAACTTCAATGCGCTTGATACATTTTATCGTTAAAATTTTAAGCCGGCAACTATACGTGGCTTCAAGTACATGTAACATGACTTATTCTTACAAAAATGCAGTCCCAAAGATGTAGATAGGAGACCATATCAGTAAGATAAGCTAAACATTCTTCTAGTTCCCATTGCATTGGCAAATTGTGGAAAGGTACACTTCACACACTTCTGAGAACTTTTTGGAAAAGTCTCAGGAGAGTATGTGATTCATAACTTTTTCCTTTTCAATGGCAAGTGATAGTTATGTAATACATAACTTCTGAGTATTAGAGGTGTGTGCAGGATTTGCAGGTAGAACCTTTATTTGACAATGCGCAAACTGCTAAGCTAACACAGCTTTTTAACATATTCTGTGTGGTATAAATCAATCAACTAATATTACAAAATATTTTAGGCTTTATCAAAAAATTTCTTTAATTATTCTTTTACTCTGTTAATAATTTATAACTTATATAGGGACTTTGTATTATAAAAATTTGACTTTCGTTAAGTGAGCTTTCGGCTCCTATGATAAAATAAACAACAATTTTCATTTCATTAAGTGTTTTTATTTGTTACTAGTGAAAGATACAGAGATCTCATCCAAGCTGCTGACACTATTGAGGAAATGAAGGTGACTACATCAAGTACCTTGGATCACATAAATGAGATGATGGTTGCATGCAAGAGTTTGCATAATACACATTTGATTGGTTTCAAAATACCAGAAAAACCAATACCGTCACAAAGGTTTGCTCTTTTTTATCATAAGAAGTAGTTTCGGTCTTTTCAATGTACACAGTAATATGATAGGTGTATTTTTTTCCCATTTTGCGGGTTGCACTTCTGGTTTAGACAAGGGATTATTAAAATTTCTTTGAATTCAATATTTAACGTAGTTTTATTAAGTGAGCTTGATGTTCATATGATGAAAGAATATAATTTCACTTTGACTTGCGGTGAAACTCTTTGAATGCTTAAAATAGGATTCTCTGTATTGCAGATGCTGCAGATATCAAAACAGCTCATAATTGAACGACGAACTATATCTGTCATATAAATACTTAAACAGTCATAAACAAACCCAGAACTGTTTTGCAAACAGGTTCACTGCCCATTAAGCTCCAGGATTCTTGTATTAGTAAACTGACAAATATTGTTATTGGACAACAAAACTAAGCTATAACATCACAAAAGATAATATTTTTTTACATTAATTACAAGATTTCCTTGTTGTATTACAGTTACCATTTCAATGCAGATCCTTACCATAGTATATCGGTTCAAGTAAAGTTGTTAATGGAGATACCAGAAAGGATATGGCAGTGTATCGGTGCTAATGACTTTGTAAGGGCTGCTCAATTATTTATTATGGCCAGGCATATCAATACAGGTTGGTTTCAAAACAAACATAATAGAAGCTAGAATCTTCATACTAATTAATTGTTTTTGTGTAATATTATGCCTATTCTTTTATATGTCATTACACTGGCTTGCATGAAAGTCTGTTTTATTTTTCTTAAAGTATCCTGTAAACAAAACATGATAGGTTGGTTTCAAAATAAACATAATAGAAGCTAGAATCTTCATACTAATTAATTGTTTTTGTGTAATATTACGCCTATTCTTTTATATGTCATTACACTGGCTTGCAAGAAAGTCTGTTTCTTTTCTTGAAATATCTTGTAAACAAAACATGGTAAGAACCATTAAGTTAGTAAATTATTAGTGTGTTATATAAATGTGAAGATTACTAAAACAGTTGTTGCCTTGTTAATATTTTGGTAATTTTAACCAACTGTTCTCACAAGTTTCATTGAAGTGATTACTGCTAAGATATGCATATAATATAATAATAACTTGTGAAAACCTTATCCTGTGAAATAAATGATTGATTGAGATGTTAAGCTTTGTTTAGGACAAAGTGTGCTATATAACTGTACTGTATTTCTTATGCACAGTACAAGTATGCGATGCTATAAAGAAGCTATTGTTTACATTTTATAACTTAACTAGAAATTGCTCTTGCTTTGTATCGGAACAGTTATCCAACGGTTTTAGAGTTGTTATACTAATTTTAAACTATTATCATACGGGAACAAAGTAGTTTTCTTTTTTAAAAGGTATCCTATTACCATTCTTGGGTTTTAACTTTGATTATGCCAATTTTAATTTAAATCTGTCCATTGGTTTTTGCATGAAGCTACACACAGACAGACAATAAATTAAAAAAAATGTTTTGGTCTTTTTATTGATAACAAAGGCTCCCTGCATTAAGGTTTCCAGAAATATTTAATGTCATGACCCTGTCATATTTTTATTATTAGTATGGATACTTGATAAGAATCACACCTCATGGTAACTGGTGATGTAGCATTAGGTGGTAAAGCGCATTAACTGCGAAGAAACCTGTTCGCTCTTGCCTTGAAGACTCCTGCTTTGTTGTTATATAAGAAACTTACATAGCTAATATAAATAAGGCACGCGATTGACCACAAAAATCATGTGTCATCATTGTTAATACACATTATCATTATGATAATTAGTTTTATATTTTTGATAATAAATCTTTCAGGTTTGCAATTACAAGTGGGGGGTAAAAATGCGAAACCTGGTATGCTGTCAATACAGAGGCTAGTACAGCAGCAGTGGAATTCAGTAGCCAATTTTAACCAGACCATTATTGATATGTGTGGGAAGAAGCTACAGGATGTTGATATTAGTGTTGAGGTAAGTTGCTCTAAATTGTTCTGGCATTCCTTGTAAGTTTCTAATAAAGTAAAAGTCAAAGATCATTTATTCACATAGGTATTAAAAACACTTATGTAGGACAACTTTTTTGATTTGCCACTGTTTTGGAATGATGCTATGTCGAGGAGAAAAAAAGCAAAAAAAATTCCTGTTGTTTTTTTATTTTCTTGCTTGGTAACATAATATTAACATTAATATTATTAGTCTTTTAGATTGGAACTAATTGAATTGTCAAACGAAACTATGTGTCGAATACATGGTAGTGTGTGTAGTGCTTTTGCCCGCGGCTTCGCTCGCGTTAAGAAGTATTATACAAACTTTCATCCCCTATTTTATCCCTTCAGGAGTAGAATTTCACAAAATCCTTTCTTAGGGGATGCCTACATCATACGAGGGCCAAACTGAAAGTTTTTAGAACTGGCCACTTATAAACATTATATTAAAAAAAATAGTTTAAATTTTG